>QANX01003220.1:0-30620 GCA_003254975.1 Ochetophila trinervis
TATGACAAGGAGTTGTATGCATTGTTTCGTGCCTTGGAGGTGTTGCAACATTACTTGTTTCCAAAGGAGTTCGTGATTCATACTGATCATGAGTCTCTCAAACACATCAAAGGACAAGGAAAGCTCAACAAGAGGCATGCAAAGTGGGTTGAGTTCATAGAGACTTTTCCATATGTGATATGCTACAAGCAAGGTAAGGATAATGTAGTAGCTGATGCATTATCTCGAAGGTATGTTCTCATTACTACATTAACTTCTAAGTTGTTAGGTTTTGAGCAATTGAAAGACATGTACGCAAGTGATTTTGATTTTAAGGATATTTATGTTGCATGTGAACAAGGTGCATTTAATAAGTTCTATAGACATGATGGTTTTCTGTTTCGTGGTTCAAGAATTTGTGTGCCTAATTGCTCTATTAGAGAATTGCTTGTTAGAGAATCACATAGGGGTAGTTTAATGGGTCATTTTGGAGTGCATAAGACTTTAGATGTTTTAGTTGAACACTTTTTTTGGCCACATATGAAAAGGGATGTTCAAAGAATTTGTTCTCAATGTATTGCATGTAGACAAGCCAAGTCTAAATCTATGCCACATGGATTATATACACCTTTGCCTATTCCTAATGAGCCTTGGGTTGATATATCCATGGATTTTGTACTTGGGTTACCTAGAACTAGGAAGGGTAGGGATAGCATATTTGTGGTTGTTGATAGATTTTGATGCGGAACCCCAAGATTAAAGAATCCGAAACCCCAAACACACAAGAAATATTGAACAATAATTGGAAAACAAGAACCCGCCCTACCAAACCCTTAGATAACTTGATGCGTGATGTGGGCATCGAGCGCTCTTCTAGCATGGATGTTCGTGAAATATTTGTGGTTGTTGATAGATTTTCGAAGATGGCACACTTTAGTGCATGTCATAAGACTGATGACGCTACAAATATTGCTGATTTGTTCTTTAGAGAGGTTGTAAGATTGCATGGAGTGCCTAGAACTATTGTGTGTGATAGGGATGTGAAATTTTTGAGTCACTTTTGGAGAGTTTTGTGGGGTAAGTTAGGTACTAAATTGTTGTATTCTACTACTTGTCATCCACAAACCGATGGTCAAACGGAGGTGGTTAATAGGACTCTAGGTACTTTGCTTCGTGCTATTGTTGGTAAGAATTTGAAAACTTGGGAAGATTGTTTATCTTTTGTTGAATTTGCATATAATAGAACTATTCATTCTTCTACAGGTTTTTCACCATTTGAGATTGTGTATGGTTTTAATCCTTTAACTGTGTTGGATTTGATGCCTTTACCTTTGAGTGAAATTGCTAGCTTAGATGGACAAAATAAGGCGGACTTGGTTAAGACTATACATGAGAAGGCGAGGTTGCAAATTGAAAAGCGTAATCGTCTAACCGTTCAAAAAGCAAATAAGGGGCGAAAGCAAGTGATATTTGAACCTGGAGATTGGGTTTGGGTGCACATGAGGAAAGAAAGGTTTCCTAACCAAAGGAAGTCTAAGTTGGATGCTAGAGGCGATGGGCCCTTTCAAGTTCTCGAGAAGATCAATGACAATGCATACAAGATTGATCTTCCAGGTGAGTATAATTTGTCTGCATCATTCAATGTTACTGATCTTTCTCCTTTTGACATGGATCCAGATTCGAGGACGAATCTTTTTGAGAAGGGAGGGAATGATGTGGGCATCGAGCGCTCTTCTAGCATGGATGTTCGTGGTGAAGACATTGTGCTGCCAAGTGGACCAGTGACGCGTTCTCGAGCTAAGAAAATCAAAGCGGAAATGCTTGGACTTGTGAAGAGAATAATTGATGAAGATCGATTCAAGTATCCACATGATCCAAACACTTTTATGAGGCATAATGATGATTTAAGCATGATGTCCAATGTCCAAGCAAGGAATGAAGGTGGTAATGCTGCTCGGGAGTTGTAAAGATGAAACGACGTAATTTTAGCTATTCTCGGATTAAAATGGCAGTTTTGTAATTTAGCTATTTCCAGATTATAATGGCAGTTTTGTAATTATTTCTATTTTTGGATTATATTTTGATACGGAACCTCAAGATTAAAGAATCCGAAACCCCAAACATACAAGAAATATTGAAAAATAAGTGGAAACAAGAACCCGCCCTACCAAACCCTTAGATAACTTGTATCTAAAAACGTGGATTAGAAAGCTAGGGAAAGAGAAAAATAATCTAATCGCCACAAAGTATTTCTACTTTGATAAGATAATTCAACTCCTAATGCAACAAGAAGAAGAAATTGATTCCTCACCTTACAGGAACACTCCTGGGAGTAATAGAAAAATTAATTCTCTCAATTGATTAAAAACTCAAATTTGTCTAACAAAAGAATTGATCCCCCTTTATATAAAGACTAGGGTTAGATCAAGAATCAATCTAAACCATTAAATATTAAGAAAGTAATCCTAAGGTTGAAAACTAACCCTAAAAACGAAAATAGCAAAAATTACAAAACTGTCATTATAATTCGAAAATAGCTAAATTACGAAACTGCCATTATAATCCAAAAATAGCTAAATTACAAAAATGCCATTATAAGATGTTTTTTTTTTAAATGACGCCGTTTCGTCTCCTCAACTCTCGAGCATCATTACCACATTTATCCCTTGCTTGGATATCATGCTTAAATGATGATTAAGCCACGGAAAAGTGTTCAAGTCATTTGGAAACTTGAATAGATCTTTATCCATAATTCTCTTCACAAATTCAAGCTTCTCTCTTTTGATCTTCTTAACTCAAGAACGCGTCACTGGTTTACTAGGTAAGATGATGTCATCATCTTTTGCTTCAATGCTAGAATATGACTATGATGCCCGCATCATATTTATTTAGGGTTAGTTTTAAGCCTTAGGATTACTTTTCTAATTATTTTATGGTCTAGATTGATTCTTAACCTAACCATGATCTCTATATAAATGGGGGGGGGGGGGNCTTACTAGCTTGTAAGGAAGAACTTTGATTATTGATTAAATAGAATTATTCTTGTTTTCAACAAGACTTGTGTGTTCCAAGTAAGGATAGTTCTTCTTTTACTTGTTGGATTAGGAATTGATCTTCTTATTAAAGGTATTTTATTTTTTAGGAAAATAGCTAAAATTACAAAATTGCCATTCTAAGTTGTTTATTTTTAAAATTACGCCGTTTCATCTCCGCAACTCTCGAGCATCATTACGACTTTCATCCCTTGCTTGGACAACATGCTTAAATCATCATTAGGCCTCCAAAAAGTGTTCAAATCATTTGGAAACTTGAATCGATCTTCATCCATAATTCTTTTCACAAGTCCAAGCATTCCCTCTTTGATCTTCTTAACTCGAGAACGCATCACTGGTTTACTAGGTAAGATGATGTCATCATCTATTGTTTCAATGCTAGAATATGACTCTATGATGCTCGCATCATTCCCTTCCTCTTCAAAAAGATTCATCCTCGAATCTGTATCCTTATCGAAAGCAAAAATATCATAAACATTGAAAATAGCGGACTCATTGTACTCCCCCTGAAGAGCAATTTTGTATGCGTTGTCATTGACTCTTTCAAGCACTTGAAACGGTTTATCTCCTCTAGCATCGAACTTTGATTTCCTAAGGTTAGGAAACCTTTTCTTCCTTAAATATACCCAAGCTCAATCTCCTGGTTTGAATATCCTCCACGTGTCATCACATAAAACTTTTCCAAATGGACTTAAAAATTCCTCATCGTTATCATATTTAATAGTTCTAGGCACGCCATGCAATTTTGATTTCACATCAAAGTCCTGCAATAAAGAGACAAAAACACTAGGCAAATTGGGGTTAAGGTTAGTTTCACAAAGCAAAACTTCTCGAAACTACACTAATAATATTGCTTTCTTGCCTAAGAATGCACTATTGACTTCTCTATTTTTTGCATTAAAACTCTTTTTCTTTTCACTCATCTCACTTTTTTCTATTGCACTTTCCAATTATTAGTGCAATAATTGATGAGGAACCAATGCTCTGATACCAATTGATAAGGAACCCCAAGATTAAAGAATCCGAAAGCCCAAACATACAAGAAATATTGAACAGTAATTGGAAACAAGAACCCGCCCTACCAAACCCTTAGATAACTTGTATCTAAAAACGTGGATTAGAAGGCTAGGGAAAGAGAAGAATAATCGCCACAAAGTATTTCTACTTTGATAAGATAATTCAACTCCTAATGCAACAAGAAGAAGAAATTGATTCCTCACATTGCAAGAACACTCCTGGGAGCAATAGAAAAATTAATTCTCTCAATTGATTAAAAACTCAAATCTGTCTTACAAAAGAATTGATCCCCCTTTATATAAAGACTAGGGTTAGATCAAGAATCAATCTAAACCATTAAATATTAAGAAAGTAATCCTAAGGTTGAAAACTAACCCTAAAAACGAAAAATAGCAAAAATTACAAAACTGCCATTATAATCCAAAAATAGCTAAATTACAAAAATGCCAATATAAGATGTTTTTTTTTAAATGACGTCGTTTCGTCTCCGTAACTCTCGAGCATCATTACCACCTTTATCCCTTGCTTGGACATCATGCTTAAATGATCATTAAGCCTCGGAAAAGTGTTCAAGTCATTTGGAAACTTGAATAGATCTTTATTCATAATTCTCTTCACAAATCCAAGCATTCTCTCTTTGATCTTCTTAACTCGAGAACGCGTCACTGGTTTACTAGGTAAGATGATGTCATCATCTTTTGCTTCAATGCTAGAATATGACTCTATGATGCCCGCATCATATTTATTTATGGTTAGTTTTAAGCCTTAGGATTACTTTCCTAATTATTTTATGGTCTAGATTGAACTCAACCCATCGTGCATGCCTCTTGTTGAGCTTTCCTTGCCCCTTGATATGCTTCAACGACTCATGATCAGTGTGAATCACAAACTCCTTCGGGAACAAGTAATGCTGCCACACCTCTAAAGCACGGAAAAGGGCATACAACTCCTTGTCATACGTCGAGTAGTTGAGTTGAACTCCATTCAATTTCTCACTAAAATATGCTATGGGACGTTTTTCCTGCAATAAAACAGCACCTATACCAATCCCAGAAGCATCACATTCAATTTCAAAAGTTTTGTCAAAATTAGGTAATACAAGAATAGGAACAGAACATAGCTTATCTTTTAGAGTTTGAAATGCTACCTCTTGGTCCTTACCCCATTTATACCCTACCTCTTTTTTGAGAATATCATTCAATGGTGCCGCTATGGTAGAAAAGTCCTTCACAAACCTTTTGTAGAACCCAGCTAGTCCATGAAAACTTCTTACCTCAGAAACACTCTTAGGTGTGGGTCATTCTCGGATAGCCTTCACCTTTTCCTCATCAACTTCAACACCACGTGAACTCACAACAAAGCCAAGAAATATTAGTCGATCAATGCAAAAAGTGCACTTTTTAAGGTTGGCAAATAACTTTTCCTCCGTAAGAACTTCTAAAACTGCCCTAACATGCTCTACAAAGTCATCTAGATTTTTACTATAAATCAATATGTCATCAAAATAGACAACCACGAATTTCCCAATAAAATTTCTTAGGATATGGTTCATTAGTCTCATGAAGGTACTAGGCGCATTAGTCAAGCCAAAAGGCATAACTAACCATTCATATAAACCATACTTAGTCCTAAATGCAGTTTTCCATTCATCTCCAGGTTTCATCCTAATTTGGTGGTATCCACTTTTCAAGTCTATTTTAGTGAACACACAAGAACCATGCAATTCATCCAACATGTCATCTAACCTAGGTATAGGGAAATGATACTTTAGCGTAATCATGTTGATGGCTCTGCAATCCACGCACATCCTCCACGTGTCATCCTTCTTAGGAACCAACAACACCGGTACAGCACATGGGCTTAAGCTTTCCCGCACATATCCTAATGCCAAAAGCTCCTCCACATGCCTTTGAAGTTCCTTCGTTTCCTCAGGGTTGCTTCTATATGCCAGTCGGTTTGGAAGGCTCGCTCCAGGCACCAAGTCTATTTGATGTTCAATGCCCCTTATTGGTGGTAATCCTTGGGCAATTCCTCCGGAAAAACTTCTTCAAATTCCTTCAACAAAGAAACAAAAATACTAGGCAAACATGGGTTAAGGTTAGCTTCAGAAAAATAAAACTCCCTAAACCTCACGAGAACTAGTGCTCTCTTGCATAAGCATGCTCCTTTCACATCTCTCATTTTTGCATAGAAATTCTTTTTCTTCTCACTCCTCACTTCACTCATGTTTTTCTCACAAGTGGTTTGACTCTCCATTGGGCCTTTATTTTTTTTCTTTTCTCTCATGGCCTATTTTCCCTCATTCTTTTTGTTAGTCTCACTTCCCATATCCTCATTTGTAGGTTTATTCATCTTCAATTGATCAAGGTACACCTCTTTTGGAGATAGAGGTGCCAAAGTGTGCTTCTTCCCCTTGTACTCAAAAGCATACCTATTCCTATGCCCATCATGAACAACTCTCCTATCGAATTGCCACGGCCTACCCAACAAAATGTGCCTGGCTTGCATAGGTACTACATCACACACAACCTCATCAACATACTTTCCAATTTCGAAAGCAACCTTCACTTGTTTGGTTACCTTCACTTCCCCACTGTCATTCAACCATTGTAACCTATAGGGATTAGGATGCTTCTCACATTTCAAGCCCAATTTCTCTACCAAAGTAGTGCTAGCTACATTGGCACAACTTCCTCCATCCACTATCAAACTGCAAATTTTTCCACCCACCATACATCTAGTGTGAAAGATATTCTCCCTTTGCTCTAGACTCTCCTCCTTAACTTTAAGGTTTAAGGCTCGCCTAACAACTAGAGACTCTCCCCTCATAGCATACTCTATGTTCTCCTCATCACTAGAATTATCCTCCAATGGTGGCACCTCGTTATCACTATCATTCTCAGACTCCGAAACAATTTCACTACCTTTCAACAACATAGTCTTCTTATTAGGACATTCAGAAACAATATGTCCTAACCCTTGACATTTAAAACACTTTATCTCCCTATGTCTAGTAGTGGTAGTAGAAGAAGAAGAAGAATTAGGAGTACCTTTAGGTGTGCTGGCACTCTTATCCTTACTCTTGAAATCGAAGCTCTTCTTTTTGTCCTCAGGTTTCTCCCACTTTAAATTCCATTTAGAGTTGGAATTTGAGAAACTTCGAGTAGTCCCTTTTCTTTTAAGTTGCTTTTCCACCTTGATTGTCATGTTCACCAAGTCTTTTATCTCTACATATGGATGTAGTTCCACAGTGTCGGCAATCTCTCTATTGAGTCCACTTAAGAATCGAGCCATGGAAGCCTCTCGTTCCTCAACTATGTTGGCTCGGATTAGGAGCATCTCCATCTCCTTGTGGTACTCTTCTACCGCCCTTGTTCCTTGGCAGAGCCGCTGCAACTTTTGGTGTACCTCTCGGTAATAAGAAGATGGTACAAATCTTCTTCTCATCACCCTTTTCATGTCGCCCCAAGTTACAATTGGATCTTCACCATATCTCCTCCTAGTCTGCAATAATTATTTCCACCAAACCAAAGCATAATCGGTAAACTCTACAGCCGCGAGTCTTACCTTCTTCTCATCCGTGTAGTTGTGGCAAGCGAAAATTAGTTCAACCTTGCTTTCCCACTCCAAATATACTTCAGCGTCATGTCTCCCCTTGAATGGTGGTATTTGCATCTTTATGGAGCTTATGTTGTCGTCCCTCCTTTCTCTCAGCTCATGTCTCCTAGCCCTTGGTTCCTCCCTCATTGGACATCTCCTCATTGAATGATTTGAGACTTTATCATCCTCCGAAACCGATAGTTCTATATCTCTAGTCAGCGAATCATCTCTCCTTGGGTTATTTGTGGCGGTCATAGAGACTTCATTTACCTTATCATTTAATTCATCCATCTTAATGTTTAACCTCCGTAATTCTCCTGTGAAGGCTTTGTATAAGAGCTTCATGTCCGGTGTCATCTCCTATTCGTGCTCTTCCTCGGAATGAATGGCTTCTTTTCCTTCTCTTCTTGACATCTTAGTTTCTACAAGACAAGATTAGTAAAAAGAAAATCCTTACTTCTCTCCCTCACGTGTTTCACTCTTTTTTAATGGTAACTACGCGCGTGTTTCACACAATTTTGGCTTTTACCCTCAATGTGCTCACCACTCAAGCTTTTTACCACTCACAATCTCCAGAATCAAGTTGCACTTTAGAGTTAAACACAACAAATCAAAGCAAGAAAAACAATTATCACAATCTCAAAACCTAACCAAAGAAAGAAAGTAGATCAAAAGAAAAGCATAAAAATAAGAATTAGAGTAATGGAAAGCAAATATTACCCTAAGCAAAAAAGAAAAAGAAAATAAAACAAAATTCGGATTTTTTTTTGGGATGCCTTGCGGACAAACCTGCCCAGGTGTACCCAAGGTGCAACCCAGGTGCCTGTAGTGCGATTAGGGTTTTTTTTTTTACTTGTTCTCTTCTTTGAATAAAAATAAACCACCAAATCAACAAGATAAAAAAAAAAGACACACGGATCAAACACAATTTTTTTTTTCTTTTGGGAATCAAAGTATTATGAACGAAGAACACAAAGAAATTGAAAACAAAGATAGATAGGTACTTATCTCAACCAATGCTCTGATACCAATTGATGAGGAACCCCAAGATTAAAGAATCTGAAACCCCAAACATACAAGAAATATTGAACAGTAATTGGAAACAAGAACCCGCCCTACCAAACCCTTAGATTGTACAGGAAACCAAGGCAGCAATAAAAGGATTATGTATTAAAATAGGGCAACTCGCTCAATCTATCCAAAGATCAAAGGGTACTCTCCCAAGCTAAACAGAAATCAATCCAAATAAGGATGTCCAAGTGGTTGAGTTAAGGAGTGGAAGAAGATTGGATGTGCCCTTTGCCATAAAGGAATTTCAACGTGATCAAGTTAAGAGAATTCCATGCAAAGAAGAGATCATTCACTTAGAAGAGAGTCACATGGAAGATTCGGCTAGAATGAGCAAATTAAAGCAACTTTTGATAAGGAAGATGAAAGTGAAGAATGGATGGAGGAAGAAGATCCTGAGGAGGATAGCTGGACATATAATGAAGAAGTAAAAGGGAAGAGAATAGTGAAAAGGAATTTGGCTGTGAATAAAGAGGAAAAATCCAAAACTCCTAGGGAGGCAGTGATCGAAACTTTGGAAAATGATGCAATGGACATGGATAAACCAATTATATAATGTGCTAAAGAGAGCATAGGTTCCGACAAAATTTGTGAAGAAAGTGAAAAAGTGGATATGCTTGAGCATATTGTTTTAGAAAAAGAAAGAAGAAAAAGAATGAATTTTAGATGCGATGGTTTAAATGTAAGTAGTGCTTTTGATAAATATGACTTTCATCCCAAGTATAGCCCTAATCAAGCTTATGAAAGAATTATTTTTGTTGATCAAATTTTAGAGAGAGAGAGAGGGGAAGAAGATATGAAGAATGTGATGAATACCAAGAGTTTCCAAAGAAAATACAAGATCCTAGGAAATTTACTTTTCATTGCACTATTAAAGGTTATGAATTTTTCAATGCTTTGTGCAATCTTGGTGCTGCTATTAATGTTATGCATTTTTCTATTTTCATGAATAGTTAGGATAGTTCTTCAACGGTTCAGCATGAGTTGCCCATGGGCCAAATTAAAAAAATGAAAAGAAGGCTCGAATAAAACAAAGAAGGGGAAGACAAAGTCTGAACTTAAAACGAAGTTCGTAAAAGTTTACGACAACTTCCTGAGAAGAAGTTGCACACTCGAAATCACTTGTAGTACTAATCTTAACTAACAATATGAATTGGAACTTATTCTGAATATAGCTTAAAGCTCTATATTTCTTTATAGTCTCCTTGTAACCCATAGGGTTCACCTTTTCACAGCTCATCTCTTCGGAATCAGAAGCTTATTCTCCCTCATCCTCATCTCCCATTGATTCGTCATTCCCAGAAGCCTTGGTTGTAGAAGCTTTGAAAACCAAAATAAAAGTTTAGGCATCCCTAACAGAGGTCTCAGCTAAAAAATATGAAGTGACTATTCTATTCTTTTCAATTGGCGTTCAAGTCATCATTGATAATAACTTCAATATGGTCACTATCACTATTATCACTATACGTACCTAAATGGTCAGATTGAGACTTAGAGACGCTAGAAGACATATTAAACAATTTAAGGGATTCCAAAAGTAGGCAGGAAAAAAATCCTACAAAATTCAAAATGAAATTTGGATCAAAAAGAAAGAATAATTGGTTTACTAAAGAGCACTCGACAAACTCTCTCAAAGATATTTTGGAAGCTTTTTGAAGACAGAATTATACGGGCATCATAGTGTCATATTCTACCATTGGAGCAAAAGATGATGTTTTAAGCATGATGTCCAAGCAAGGAATGAAGGTGGTAATGCTGCTCGGGAGTTGCAACTTTTGGTGTACCTCTCGGTAATAAGAAGATGGTACAAATCTTCTTCTCATCACCCTTTTCATCTCGCCCCAAGTTACAAAAAAAGAAAAAGAAAAAAAAATGCAGAAACAACAAGCTAATCAAAGACTTCAAAAAGAAAAACAAACAAGATAAATAGGAATTTATCTTGGCCTGGCTCTGATACCAAATGATGCGGAACCCCAAGCTTAAAGAAACTGTAATCCCAACACACAAGATGATATGTAACAAACCCTAGGTAAAATCTCGCCCTATAGCACCTCTAGATAACAATTGTATCTAGCATCAATAATTAGAAGGCAAAGAATGAAATTGAAATTCGCCACAAAGTAAATACCTTTGATAAAAAGATCAATTAACAAGTAAAAGAAGAACTATCCTCACTTGGAACACACAAGTCTTGTTGAAAACAATAGTAGATTTCTCAATAATCAATAATCAAAGTTTTTTTTACAAGCTAGTAACTCCCCTTTTATATAGATATTAGGGTTAGGTTAAGAATCAATCTAGACCATAAAATAATTAGGAAAGTAATCCTAAGGCTAAAAACTAACCCTAAATAAATATAATCCGAAAATAAAAATAATTACAAAACTGCCATTATAATCTGGAAATAACAATAATTACGAAACTGCCATTATAATCCAAAAATAGCTAAATTACGAAACTGCCATTGTAATCCGAAAATAGCTAAAATTATGTCGTTTCGTCTTTGCAACTCCCGAGCAGCATTACCACCTTCATTCCTTGCTTGGACATCATGCTTAAAACATCATCTTTTGCTTCAATGGTAGAATATGGCACTATGATGCCCGTATCACAGATCCAAGAATTTGACTGCCAAACCGAAAGAATAAAAGGAATTAGTGATCAGAAGAATAAAGGATAGATGCAAAGAACACAAGCCGTGAACAATTCTTAAGGAAAGAGAAGTCATAACATATAAGAGGAATCCTCAAGAACTTGGAAAACAAGATAGGAAGTGAAAGAGAACTCCTCACCTATTAAAACGGAAAATCAAATGATCACTACTAAAACAGAGGAATTGTCATCTCTCATTGTGCTCGCCAAAAAAAAAAAGATTAAAACAACCTCAAACAAATTGTGCACCTGAAGGAACTGGCACGATGTGACACGTGGAAAGCAACGTCTGAAACACTAAAGTATTGCAAAAAATGAGTCTAAGATAAATGGAGACAGAACATTTAACCTACTCTTCTTACAAGGGAACTTTCTTACAAATGAACACTTTCCCTTATAGAATAGAGGGTAATTGTATGGGTTAAATATTTTTAGGTAAGAGGTCATCACATTCATGATGATCTATCACCTGACAACGTGCATCTAGAGTAAAGACCATATTGGCATGGACTAGGGTACAAATGCAACAAAAGTATTATCTTGGAATTTTAAATCTTAGCATAAAATTAGCAATATCCACAAAAATCAAATAAATAAAGATTCCCAACATATATACAAAATTCTAATTATGAATCTTCTTCAAATAAAAAAGATATCATTATAATAACTGAAAATCTAATTACAACATAAATCTGCCAACAACAACAACAAAGCTCATCAAAGGTGATTATATAAACCTCAACAGTTAGAGGTCAATAGTGCACACCAAAAGCATTCACTAAGAGTTACAACTCTTTTTAAGTACTTTACATTTGAAAACATCGGACTTAAATGTTAGAGCATCTTGGCAAGTATGACACTAGGACCAAAATTACTTATCTTAAGTCTCCACTAGTGGAGTAATTTTAACACCAAACCAAGCCTACCATTACACCTAATTTTTAAAACTTTGTAACTATACGTACGAACATCCCCATTTTTCAACCAGCATTTACGCTTGAAAATCGAACTTTTCCATATACCAGACTCGGGCAATGACTCAGCCATGAGAGCCCATCTTTCCCACCCATCCAAGTCCGGCCACGTGCCGCCTGAGGATGATCCTGATTCGGTACGACCATCCATACCTGGGCTGGGGCTGCCCGGCGGAGGCGGCGGCCATCGGAAGAAAGGCACCGGAGTCCGACTATGGCTTCTGCTTGACTCCACCGGCCAAGCCCAGGTTGTGGAGGCCGGCAAGCACGCCATCATGCGGCGAACGGGTCTTCCGGCTCGGGACCTCCGGATCCTGGATCCGTTGCTGTCGTACCCATCGACGGTGCTAGGTCGTGAGAGAGCGATCGTGATAAACCTGGAGCATATAAAAGCCATCATCACCGCTCAGGAGGTTCTGCTTCTCAATTCCAGAGACCCTTCTGTCACCCCCTTTATCGAGGAGCTTCAGCGCAGGCTCACGCGTCACCACCAGGCCACCAAAGCCCAGGTTTTTTCTCCTCTTATTTACTTTGATTTCTTTATTGCTCTGAATTTTCTTTTCCTTTTTTGGCATTCCAGCTTTCTGTTCATCTGTGATGTTTATTTTGCAAATAACTGGTGGTTTCTATTTTGAATTCTGTTTTTGTTTTCTTCTTATTCTTCTTCTTTTTTTTCTTTTTCTTTTTAATTTGGTTTGTAGAATTATATTCAAGGTTTGGAGGATAATCAAAGCATTAATTTTGGACGAAACTAGAATTTAATTTCTCACTGTGGTTAGCTACATATTTAGGAGTAGGTAACTGATTTGAATGCTTACTTTTTAAGCACATTTAGCTTTTTCTAAACCGAAAAGAACCTAAATTTCTTATTTAATTATACTGCTGTTTATTGATTCAGAAAATTGCCCTCATGATTAATGTGTTGATTTTATAAGTAATTTATGCAGCTATTGACTTGTTTTTCTTTTCTCGATGTGCTTTCTATTTGTTTGTGTAGGAGGGCAATGGTGATAATACAAACTGGTCAACTTTGTATGATATGGAAGAGCCACAATCAAGATCTGTTAGCCCTGAAAATTCTGGAGGAGGATTTTCATTGGATCAAAATGAGGATGGTAAGGAAGAAGGAAAAGAAGGTCTACAGAATCAAGATGGGCTGAAGGTTCTACCGTTTGAGTTTGTTGCACTAGAGGCCTGCCTTGAGGCAGCTTGTAGTTGCTTAGAGAATGAGGTAATTGTTCAATCTTTTTCTGTTATGTCATTTTTGTTTTAAGTCTTCAATCTTCATTGCAGGCTAGGACATTGGAGCTCGAGGCTCATCCTGCCTTGGATAAGCTGACTTCAAAGATTAGCACCCTCAATTTGGAACGTGTTCGCCAAATCAAGAGCCGCTTGGTTGCAATTACTGGACGTGTTCAGAAGGTTAATTGGTTTTATTGATTGTGAAATTCCAAACTCAATTTTTGTTTTTGTTTTTAGAGCATGCTTCATGCTTTTGTTTTTTATTTGTGTGTTTACTTTGCATGGTATGAATAAAGATGCAAACATGTTGATGTTTAGGTGAGGGATGAACTAGAACATTTGCTAGATGATGATGAAGATATGGCTGAGATGTATTTAACCGAGAAGTTGGTTCAGCAACAGCTTGATAATTCTTCCACTTCTTCTATGAATGAGAAAGATGACATGGATGATGAAGTTCTTCCATTGGACGTGGATGAGAGGCAAGTTACAACTAATATCATTTTTTATTGTAGGCTTGTTTTTTATCCATTTTTTTGGCTTCAATTTATACCTTCAATGTCCCATTACATGTGCCAGGATTCCTACTGAATCGTTTGAAACTGGCGGTGATTATACGAACTATGAAAATAATATTCAGAACATTGATAACCCTCGGGATCAATTTTTTGGAGCATCTAAGGCCCTTAGTAGGGACAGCCGGGGAACGCATACTAGTACCGCTCACAGTGCTATGAGCAAGCAGCTTGATGTGGAGGAGCTTGAAATGCTTTTGGAGGCATACTTTGTGCAAATCGATGGTACATTAAACAAACTATCCACGGTATGCAACTCTTTCTCAGTTCCAACAATCTATTATTTTTATTTCTAGGTTCTTAAGATGAAAAAAAGTTTCAATCCAAATGTTCTAGGTCTGAATGAGTACATGATGTAGTGTTGTCCTCTTAGGAGTCTTAGCTACCATTCATCTTATGTAGCTTTTAAATCCATTTGAGCAGCATAATTCAACTCTTAACCAGTTGGCCTTCTTACTAATGGGTATGCCATATGAAAGATCTTGATGGTGAAGTCAATTACTTTTAAATAATATTATATTCTAACTATGGCCTATGTTATTAATGAAGACTAAACTAATTGATGCATGTAATGGTGCATAAAGACTCAAAAAATTTAGTTCTTTCTACTGTATTGTAATTTAACCCTTTAATGTCCACATGTGAAGCATATGCCAGGGTAATAAATGAGTTAAATATTATTAGTTCTGTAATATGAGAGCAGAGTGTCTGTGTTTTCTCTCAGCACAAACAAACATACGTTATGCATATACGGTCAAAATTAAAATATTTATCAGCATAAACTAACATAAAATGGAATTAATACGTTGCATAGAGGTGTCTTTGTTAACTCTGAAGCAAATGTATGCAGCCTTTGTACGCTTATCCAAATATCAAGTATAAGATACCTTTTAGATGGAATTACAAATCAAAGGTATAGAGCAATGCAGGCCCTAGACTTTGAAATGTAAAGTGACAAACGAAAACAGATTAGAGAAAGAAACTCCCTCACCTGTGCTGCTGGAATATTTGGGTAATGGTGGATTTTTCAGGTAATTAGTGGTGACCTGGGCAATAGAGTTGCTGAACTTTACCATTGAACATTCTTTTCAGAACTGAACTTTTACATATGCTAGCATAATCTTTCACATTTAATGAATTACTTTTTCTCTTTATTACTTAAGAAACCATGGATTACTTTTGCTCTTTATTACATGAGAAACTTCTGCTGTCATTATTATTAATACACTTTTCTGGTGGTTGATCTTGAAAGCTGAGGGAGTACGTCGATGATACAGAGGACTACATCAACATAATGTTGGATGACAAACAGAATCATCTCTTGCAAATGGGGGTCATGTTGACAACGGCAACACTTGTGGTCAGTGCCTTTGTCGTTGTGGCTGGTATCTTTGGCATGAACATTTCGATCGAGCTATTTAATGAGCAGATAGCGGGGATGCCAGAGTTCTTATGGACGGTAGGTGGTGGCACTGCCGGGACAATTTTCTTATATGTAGTTGCTATTGCCTGGTGTAAACACAAACGCTTACTGGAATAGTGAAGGGCCATTTGTGTACAACTGATAGAGTCCCATCAGTTTATGTTGTGTATTTGTGCTAGACATGGTTTATACAGACGAAGAAACAATTTTATATGCATCTCATTTTATTTGAGTAGATAAAAAAAATTAAATAAATAAATAAAACTTCTTTTGATTGAAAAATAAATAATGCCAGGAGAAAAACAATATTACACGCAAAAAAAAACAAAACGAAACAGAAAACCAGTTGGGTTCCACTATAATAAAAAATAAATAAATAAATTAAAAGAATCCTCTATAAAATAAAAACTTCTAGGTTTTTTCTTTTATCTTAAGGTGGAGGATTCGGTTTTAAATTATTGCGTGAGGATGCAGTTTTGCAACTAATATATGGAGGCCCTTTGACATGTAAATATAATTAAGTTTAGGGGCATTCTGTAATTTGGGACAAAAGGAGTTTAAACACAAGGGAAAAAAAAAATAAAAGAACAAAAGAAATTAAGTGGACCAAGAAAATCTAATCATCATGTTTATGGTCATGCAGAAGAAACGGGTGGCTGCAGTGGAAAACAGACCTAAGCTTAAAATGAGTTCAATAGGCCAATACATATTGATGGCATTCACTGTTACTGTAAACAAGTTTGCTTCTTCGAATGTTCAGGCAGTTCATAGAAGACGAACACATCCACCAAACACAACCTCCAATGCCACTGATGCTAATGGAAGGAGAGGCCTCCTCTTATCCACTCTGTTTGCTGCTTCTCAACTCACTGAGGACGACGCAAGGACTCAGCTTCTTAAAAGTTCATAATCTCTCTCTATATATATATATATTAGTGATGTTATTATCAGAATGTTCTCATCGGTACTGTGATAAATTTCAAAACTGTTCTTACTTGAGAGTTTATTGCTAAAGAAATTTTTAATGATAATTTTGAATGTCAAAACGTACTCATAATAGCATTACATATAATATACATATTTATATATATATATATATATTCATTTTCTTCTACTTATATTAATTACTTGAAAATAGGATATCTGAAGAAGTCAGAGGAAAACAAAGCCAAAAACGACAAGGAGGTATAAATAAATCTCTTGAATTGTGTTTGTTTTTGGGGGGTGTCAAAAGTCTTTGGTGTTAGGTGTTGGTTTTCTTAGAGATATGTTTGCAGAGACTGGACAATTATTACAGACGCAACTACAAGGACTACTTTGAGTTTGAGGAAGGAGCTTTGAAGGCCAAGAGAGGAGAGCTTTCAGAATCAGAGAAGGATATTCTTGACTGGCTTCAAACTAACAGGTGAAAAAGCATACAGTAGCTCAAACTACTGTTTTGGTACCACCAATTAATTTTCATTTCTTTTTCTTTTTTCTTATTTTTTTTCTTTTTTTGGGTGAAAACAATGCTAACGCATTGTATATCAATTCTGATAAGAGTGTTAAAAATAAGAATTTCTTTCTTTCTTTTTTCCTAGATTTGGTTTGAAATGATATAATAGATGTTACATTGTACTCTCGATCGGATATAATTCAAATCAATTGCAAGGCTGGGTTTGGAATGAATACACCTCTGTAACAAAGATGTCCCAAGAATTTTGTTTAAAATTTGTTTTTATGACTAATGGTTTATATTCAAAATAGATCAATATATATTCAGAATTTTATAATTAAATATAAACATCATAAGTACCCTTAGAACAGCCTTCATAGTAATGGTTTCTCCTGAAAATTCCTATATCCTGGTTCGATTATAAATACTAATGTGATGCAAAAATACTAATATCCAATTTATTTAAAAAATATTTATAAATATATAAATATCATAATAATAAAGTTTATGAAAGACATTGGATTTATATATCCGACGTAGATAAAAATAGGTCTAAGTCTTTAAAAGTTAAAGCTTCTAGTCGTTTTCTTTTTTTTTTCTTTTTTAAATTTGTATGAATATTCTTGGTTGGAGCCGATTAATAAAATAAATCTATTTTTAATAATGATTTTTCACCAGTTCATTAGTTCTCATCTTAAAAAATATATTTTACCTTTTATTTATTTGCAAACTCTTCCTCTTTCTTTTTTTTTCTTCCTGTTCAAATAATTTCAATGCCATTAAAAAAGCTTTGAAACCATCTAAAATATATTTTCAATTTTTTATCTTGTTAAAATTTTTATAGGTAACAATTCTTTTTAAATTTTTTTGAAACTTTTTATTAGTTTTTATGAAATAAAAATTCAGAAAATAAGTAAATAAACTCATAAATAAACTATATATCCTATGTATTTTGATAAATTAAAGCTATCAAACTAAAGTACACCACCATCTAAGGCACACTGCCATATTACGGTAAGGGTGTGTAAATTACACACCGCCCCTTTCCAAACTAAAGCACACCTTACACACTCCTTTCGTAGTAGGGCGATGTGCTTTAGTTTGAATGGGTGTTATAATTTATCAAAATATATGGAATATATAATTTATATATGAATTTCTTTTTTATTTTTTGAATTTTTTATTTCATAAAAACTCAAAAAGAGCTTCAAAAACATTAAAAAAGAAACATTTGGGTTATTACCCATAAGTTTTTTAATATCATAAAAAATAAAAAATAAAAAATAGAAAATATTTTTTAGATGAATTCAAGACTTTTCTAATGGATTTGAAATTTTTGAACCACTATCGAATGAATTTAGAAGAAAAGAAAAATAGAGAAAAAGAAAAGAAAGAGAGAAAAAGAATTTGCATAAAAAAAGAAAAAAAAAAAGAGAGAGATGAGCTAGTAAATTATAAAAAAAAAAAGGTTAAATTAATTTTTTAAAAAGAGAACTGATGAATTTGTGAGCAAAAACCATTAAAAAAAAAATAGCTTATGTCATTAATTGGTTTCCAAGCATGAACATCCATATAAATTCTTTTTTTTAATGAATGGTTGAGTCATTCTTTCTACATAACTATAGTATATTTGTACATAACCATACCTATATTTGGTTTTTATCTATTGAATATTTTAAAAATATTTGGAGTTGTTTTATCAAAGAATTTAAGAATGTTCAACTATAATATATATCTATAATATATATATATATATATTTTAAAAAAAAGTCAAACTTCATTTAGAACCTTTTCAATTTTGTCATAATTATACTTAGGCTCCACACTTTTAAAATTTATCATTAAACCTCCTTTTAATTTTTTATATCTATTATAAACAGTGAAAGGCCGAACATTAAAAATCAGTATTTTATGATTAAATGATATTATAAAATTAAATTTGTGCTTTTAAGTGTAAAAATGAACTAGTAAACACTGATAAATAGATTTGTTTTGACAAATACAAGAAACTAAAAAGGGATAAGTAATGATTCTCAAAAAGCGTGGGATCTAATTGTAATTAGATTAAAATAAATTTTTTGCCAAAGATAAAATATGAACTATTACATTTTGAAACAGTCTATTTTGCAACGACTAAGATTTCTAATATGACTCCAAACAATTTTAAATTGTTCGGCCAACTAAACAAAACTTTGGCCGTAAGAAAAGTTAATTGTGCCAAAAAGACAGTCCAATACAGTTCTAAACTAAAATATTAATCATTAAAAAGGTTGAGTTAAACTATGAACGGAGATGCAAGGAAAAAAAAGAAGAAGCAAAAGCCAATCAAATCAGCCCAAAAAAGACAGCTTAAAATAAGCCCAATCCCGATCCAGCTTAATTTGTTTTCGGATGGAGTTCGAATTTTAAATTTTTAATATAAACTCGACTCAAAACCAGACTTATTAAATTATCTTTTCAACTAATTCAAAAACCAGACTGAGTAACTAATTTGATATAATTTTACAATTTTTTTTATTTAATTTTTTATGAAATATTTATTGTATTTTAAGTTGTATTTGATTATTTTGTCATTTTCATATTTTATATATACCTTCAGTTTTATTATTATTATTATTATTATTATTATTATTATTATGAAAGATATTCCAAGCAAAACAAAAGTATATTTTGAAATAATAAGATTTTGAATTTCAAATTCTTACTTATGCTTTAAGCTTTAAACTTAAACTTAAAGTTACTTATGCTTTTGAATTTGAAATATTAAACCAGCTCAATCTGGTTTGATATTTCTCTCCAGTCCAAACCCGCTTGAACCCAAATTTTCGCCCAACCATGAAGTAGCATCAAAATCAATGAAACATGAAAAGAGATGGAACAAAGACTTCAGCATTGAGCCTTTTTCTCGCATTGACAAAAGAGTTAATATAGTAGGCAGCATCTGAAATAAAAATAAAAAAATTAAAATTAAAATAGAACAAAACAATAATGCAAAATTTATTAAAATATTAACCAAATTTATTTATCAAATAATGTAGCATATCAATATTTAATTGATTTTTTTTTTTGTTCATTTATACATTTAAAGTTCACTTATATATATATTTAAAGTATATAACTATGACAATAAATAATATCTTAACAGGTAGTATTTAATAAATAATTTAATATTTGTAGGATCACTCTAAAATAAAATCTAAATGACTGGAGACAATCCAGAGTTCCAAAGATAGAAATGTTTTTGTACATAATTTTGGATTTCCAGAGCATCATACTTCATCTTCTGACTGCTGTTGTGCCATGATTTCTTTCACTTCACATTCTCTATAGAAAATGGATTTGTAAGTATCAATGTTGAAGCACTTCTTGTTACCACCAATCCATTTTGACAGTAAAGACACATGGTGAAAATACCAGGTTACATAAATTTTCATTCATTGTAGAGCCAGATTTTTAATTCTTGTCATTCTTCTTGTGGAAAGAGAGCTACTCCAACACTATTCGATTAGTTGATGGCTTTATGATCTGTCGTAACTTTCTTACACTTGATTGGGAGTCGCATCTAGTCCAGATTTCCCATTTCTTACCGGACGCTTACACATTCCATATTTGAACTGATTCATGCTCCATCTTTCTAGGAATCAGTGTTCCCCAAAGGTCTCTGTATCTTGTTGCAAATGCTTTCTGCGAGCAAATTATAATCAACATTGTGAATAGTTAATAACAAAAGATCACCTGTCATTGATCAGGAAAACAAAAGATCACCTGTCCTGGGCTCAGGAAGATCATTCAGAGAAAATGGTATATTATCTTTGCTTTGGGCTGAAATTATTGTCGAGGCAGCTCCAGCACTTGATTCTTCACCCAGAGTAGCAAAATCCTCCCAATTATATGGAAAACCAACCAGACTTGATTGGACACCTAACAGATTAGCAAGTAAAATTGAACTTCATTTGGAAGCAATTAACCATAAATTCATATGCTCATAAAAACTGTTAAAAAGGAAAACGGTGAATTAAGCTGATAATTATTCAATATCAATTAATGGGTAGTGGAATAGCTATACGAGGAAATAGACAGTATAATATGATATAATTTCTATCCTTGACATGCTCATTTTATTTATTTATTTATTTATGTTTTTATCAACAATCACTTTGAATACTTGGCTTATAAGTGGATCACATTTGTTAACGAATATAATATTACCCATAAGAACAAATGATTATGACACTTCAAAATCAAACGTTGAGAAAAAAAGAGAGAGGAATCACGTACGTCAGATGGAATGCCATTTTGTTCAGTGCGAGAACTATTAATTAAGCCGCTAATTGTAATTGTCATGCCATCTGTTGTCTCAAGATTTGTGGCAGTGTATCGCTTAGTAACAGGAGCAGAGCTAAAAACTCTTGTTGATAATCCACTGAAATATCAAATAGAAAGAGTGTTAATTAAAGGCAACAATTTTTGGACTTCAATCTCAAACTGGAGAACTAAAAAGAGTTTGCATGCTAGAATCAGCTAAAGTCATACGCCAACTGCACTGTTAATATCGATAATGAATGAAGGTTGGTATTAGTGTATTACAGATCATCATCTCAACCTTCAATAAAAGCTGGCTGTTGACCAAAACATAGTTGGATGAATCAAATGATTAATATTTCATCAACATATACTCCCAGCCAAATTAACATATTGCGGGATGAAAACTCCCAGATTAGAGCTGGAGCCTCAAATATATATAAGACATCTATGTTAGGTTCACTTTTATAGAGATTGGAAATATAGGACTCTTTCACAAAAATGGGATTTTTCCATAAAATCTTCTCAATAAAACAGGAAAGAAAGATAGTAAAAAATGGTTAATGATATAGATCAGAATGCATATTAAGAAAATTCTTCTTCTTGCATCCTAATAACTACCGAGGAAGGAGCAACGTAAATGAAATATAAGAGAATTTCACCCAAAACAAAAAAAGAAAAAAAATCTTTCCAAAAAGTTCAAGTTTTCTTAAGGAAATACAGCTATTTCATTTTAGTTTGTTTGATTTCAAAAAACAATATACATTGTATTACAGCAGTAGCTAATAACAATCTCTAGCCCTAATTCTAACATAATTCAGGATTAAAGCTAACATATGGCATTCTTTTTATTCATACTAAAATATTGAAATTTGTAAAGAACAATAAATTTCTCAATTTCCATTTTGTAAAAAATAAAAATAAAATTAAAAAGAAGGTAAATAGTGGAAGAAGGTTTTACTCTCTACAGGCGCCTCCAACTGCCAAGTGCTTGCCATTAGTCTTTTCTAGCCACCAGTCACACAAAAACGCCTACAAATTACAGAGAAAAAAAAAATTAACACAAAAATGGATGTTTATATGTATTATAGGGGTTTGGGAAAGGAATAGGGGGTGAGATTTTACCGATATGAAGGTGTCAGGGAGAATATTGGTTGTGGAAGTGAAGAAATGTTGGCTTTGGGGCATTTTAGCAGCTGGGTCCAAACTACGATCTAGTTTTAAGAGCTTCCAAGTAGGGATTTGCAGGGGTTGAACTTCTTTTAGTGCTGAAAATTGCCACAGCAGAATGGCAGGATTTGTCATTTTTTCTTGTTTTATGTGAAATTTTTATGTTTGTGACATGTCATCATAAAATGTGCATTGTACAGCTGTACGGCGTCCAAGTATTACAATCAAAATTCATAAATAAAATGAAGAACAGTAAAGAAAACATATCTGATGAAACAATTCTACAAATATATTTTTTGAAAAATAACATACATAAATACTACTGTACAGCTATATGACGAATTCATAACTTTAGTTTATTAAGAAACACTAACTAAAGAAGACAAATTTGTCAAAAAAGCACTGCCATAAAACTGATAGGTAACGGAAATTGTAAAATTAAGGCTGCAGAAGAGGTTCCATTGACCTAAAACTCTTACATTGTTTGGCTGCAAGGAATATCCACTAATTGACTGTCTACACAACATGCAATCTTCAAAATTATCTGTTCAATCTTAATATAAAAAGATGGGAAAATGTTAAACGGCTTTCTTCAGCTATACTATATACAATAGAACTACAATTCTTTGGCTATACAAAACATCATTGACAATCTCAACTATCACTTAACATCATTTTGGAAGCTCAAAAATATAAAGGAACATTTTCCACCTTCCACCTGTCCCCCACAGATTCTGTGTAGATCCATAAAATATATGGCTTTTTAACCTTAAGGAAGTCATACATATATGTGGAATGAGGAGGCCAAACAAGAGGAAAATGCTCATCAACTCCATATGCATGCCACATTACGTCTTTTTTTATGTTTTTGTATTGAATTTTTTGCAGCTGAAACTTGGACTCATTGCAATTAATTGGTGGTGTTGACAATTAAGTTATATCCTAGCTTGGCCTTGGTGTTGAAGTCTAGTTTGTACCATTTGGAATGTCTGAATGGGCTATAATTGGCTAAACCATGCCAAGAAAAACTCGTAAGGAACACCATAATTTTACTAGGGAAGCATAACATTCCTAGTATATCAAGTCTATTCTTTTCCTTCTACTTTATTGAAGAAAAGGGTCTATACAAACTTTGTTTTTGGTTCATGAACCTATTCATTTCTGTATTTTGTAAATTTATAAAATATAGCAGGAAAGAGGTACTCTTCTATATTAACTCAGATTCTTTAAACTTGATCGCTAGACAAAATAGAAAGAAACTCAAACTTAAGATTAGTTAAAACTTTAGAATCCCAAACTTATGGGCCCATATAACATGCACAAGTGGATTTTAGCACCTGTAGGGTAATCCAAGACATTTCAGAAAGTAATAAACCAGTATATAATTGTCAGAGTCATGGCTAGGACTGGTCAATTTGTTGTTGTTTAGTTTCACTTGTTTCTTATGGGTGTTACTGAATTTAAGAAATTGAACTTAGAATAAGTAACCAGTTTAAACTAACGTTATTAGATTATCAATTAGTATAAGATAACAAAGGAAAAGATAGTCAGTTACATGTGAAGGAATCCGAGTAATTGGATCTAAGACTCGTTACACTATGAGGGGTAGTTGTTTAATGGTGACCCATCCTTAACCTACCCAACCATATATACCTTTCTCATTCACACTCTGTAAAACATATATGCTCCTTCCAACTACTACTCTACCTTGTTACTTTCTACTTACAAAAACACAATTTTTTTTTTTTTAAAAGATCAGTAAAAGGCCTTCAAGTTATATGATAACAACAGCAGAAGGCCTAGCTATCAGCACATATAAATTAAAATATGATAAAAAAAAAAAAAAAAGAAAAAAAAGAAAAGACTATGTTCCATACTTTTGGTTTCTAAACTCCTCTCTTCTTATCTTAGGAAAAAAAAAAGAGTACATACATAAATGTTACCCCCATAAAGCCTATATATAGCAACACAGTAGAAATAACAGGGTAATAAGAACTTCTTTCCATGCTTCTATTCAACATCAAGAAAATGTCATGTAAAAACGACCAAATAGCAATACTAAACAGTGCACCTTACCGATAGTCACGGCCAACAAATTTTTCACAGAAAATGCAACATCCCCAACCTGCAAGAACAAACCTTTAAGCTACACCGATAAAATGCAACATCCCCAGTCAAACAAATTGAAGAACCAGAAATTCCCAAACTCACCAGAAACTCCCAAACTCACTCACCTGAAGATCCTGACTCGCTTCAACATAATGAATTTGACCTCATTGTGAGAAAAATCTTACAAGATGTGAGACCATTAGTTTAGAGAAAAACCTTACAAATAACAAATTTGAGTACTTGATGAGAGTACTGAAATGGAACGGACTGAAAAGTGCCTGAACAAGAATCAAAATTTACTTTTAGAGAAGCAAAAATTAATGTCCATTATTTAAACATAGCAAGGCACTTCTCAACAGAGGTCTTTTTCTACAAAAACAAAGTTAAGACGGCCAAACTTCCAACGGTTAATTGTAACTGCCACATAGAAATCAGCAAAGTATCAGTTAAGAAACCTATAAAATATGTTAAACACCAAGTGCAAATTTCTGAAGGAAGGAAATCAAGTTAATATACTGCAACGAAAAGGGATGCCATGAGCATGTACTAATCAATCGAGCAACGATATGAGCAAAACAAGCGAAAAATTAATACATTATAATCGAAGATGGCATAGATGGAACATAGAACCAGGTGAAAGAGAATCAAAACAAATTCAAAGAACCACGATAGGAAAGTTATGGTTCTCTCCTTTGAAAATGAAGTAAAAGCAAGAGAGAATAACTAAATAGTAAAACATCATATTCTGTAAAAAATTAGTAATTTCTTACTAAATTGTAATGAATATCAATTGACTCAGGGTGTGGAGATATCCTGGAACAAAACCATTGTCCTAATGAACCCATAAAATGCAGAAAACGACCAGAAAAACCCACTTGCAGGTTACTGACCCAACCAAAAAAAAAATACAAAATACAAAATTCGATAACAAATTCTTCCTCGAAAGACAAAGTTTATATTTATATCTATATATATAAACAGAGTTATGAAAGGAAACGCTCAAGCAATAATTAAAAATAACAGACATAGATGCTTTGGGAAACACATTTTCGCAAAAAAAAAATTAAATAAATAAAAGAAACTGAGGCCATTAATTTTAAGAAAACAAAAGAAAGAAAAATTTAACGACCAAAAAGCTAAAGAGAATTGGAAAAACAAAACTTACCCAAATAAAATGTCAAAGCTGCAGGTCCGATGGGAACAAGGAAAAGTGGAGAAAACGACATGTAAACACGATCAATAAAAATGCACCCGCCAACCAGAAACCCTAAACCGAATAAGGTGGACAAATCGAATTTCTGTAACTGAAAGTGTACGAATCGAAACCCTAAACCGCGATCGGAGCAGAGTAGAATTGGAGAAAGTGAATGTTATCATTTATGGTTTTCCCACTGTTTGGTATAGTCAAAAAAAATAAAAAAAAGTAAAAAAATAAAAAGCCTCTATTTGGACGCTTTAAGCTCCTTTTCAAGGAAAAATAGCAAGTGAAAATTTTTGAGTGGACTCCTTTGGAGCCTGTCTTTATTTAATGACACGTGGCAAAATTAGTTTTGGAAGAAAAAAAACAGGTACAACCGGTTGCAAAACAGAAAGAAAAAAAGGAAAAAATGTGATTTGGACGAGAAAAAATTGTACGGCCAGAAAAATACTGCGTGTCCACTATAAAATTATATTTTATAGAATAAAATTATTAGGCATGGAAATAAATTATGTATTTTAGACGAAAGTTAGATTGTATGACAAAATTACTAAATATGGACTAATATTATTTGATATGGAACAAAGTTATATAATTTCAATAAATATTACATCGTATGAAAAAATTACTGAATATGAACTCATATTATTTTATATGGAACAAAGTTACATAATTTAGATAAATATTATACCGTATGACAAAATTACGAAATATGAACCAATATTACATGATATTGAACGAAATTACGTATTTTGGATAAAAGTTACACCGAAAAACAAAATTGCCCAATATATAGACTAATATTACTTTATATAGAACAAAGTTATGTAATTTTGGACAAAAGTTACAATGTATGACAAAATTACATAATATGGACCAATATTACTTGATATGAAACAAAATTACGTATTTTGGACAAAAGTTATACAGTATGATAAAATTACCAAATATAGACCAACATTACATGTTACGGAACACATTTACGTATTTTGGATAAATATTACACTAAAAAACAAAATTACCCAATATGGACCAATATTACTTTATATAAACAAAGTTATGTATCTTAGACATAAATTACACCGTATGACAAAAATACTGAATATAAACCAATATTACATGATATGGAACAAAACTATGTATTTTGGACAAAAATTACAATGTATGACAAAATTAACGAATATTGACCGATATTACTTGATATGGAACAAAGTTACGTAATTTGGATAAATATTACACTGTATGAAATAATTATCAAATATGGACCCATATTATATGATATAGAAGAAAATTACGTAATTTGGACAAATATTACATCATATAACAAAATTACAGAATATGGATCATTATTATATGATATGAAACAAAGTTACGTAATGACAAAATTACTGAATATGAACCCATATTACTTGATATGGAACAACGTTACATAATTTAGACAAAAGTTACATTGTATGACAAAATTATCGAATATAGACCAATATTACTTGATATGGATACATTTACTTATTTTGGACAAATATTACATCGTATGAAACAATTACCGAATATGGACTAATATTATTTGATATGAAACATAGTTATGTATTTTGGACAAATATTACACCGTATGATAAAATTACCGAATATTGACCAATATTACATTATATGGAACACAGCTATGTATTTTGGACAAATATTACATCGTATGAACAAATTATCGAATATGGACCAATATTACTTGATATGGAATAAAGTTACGTATTTTGGACAATTATTACACCATATGAAACAATTACTGAATATGGACCAATATTAATTGATATGGAACATAGTTACGTATTTTGGACAAATATTACACCGTAAGACAAAATTACCCAATATGGACCAATATTACTTTATATGAAACAAAGTTACATATTTTGAATAGATTTTACCTAAAATGGAAAAATATTATTAACTATGCTTATTATATGTGCTCAACACTTTTCCTCACATAATAATTATGCTTTAGATGAAAGGGAGAGTGAGATTCACCTTGAATCTTCTAATACAATAAACTTTATGAATAGTAATGATTTCAATAACATCGCAAGTGAAGATAGTCAAACTATTGACCTTAGTCTCCTTAATACTGTCCATTCCCAACATTATAATAATGGTCCCCCTCATATGGCCAATACGTAACAACCATGGTAGTTTCTAGGTATACATTCAAAAATTGAAGTCCACCAATTTTATTTTTATTTTGAAAAAGGCACATATTGGTGCACAAGTGATCTGACATGTACAAAAAGTAAATATATAGAATTTGTAGCGTCTGTAGAATTATCTAATTACTTATCAGAGGTCACAAAGAATAAAAAATTTCTTAATAGGTGAATTTTTTTTGTTTCAGGTATGTAGTAGTACCGCATAGGCAACCACCGAGAACGAAGTGGCCTGTCCATGTCAAAATTGTTAATAAGTTAAGAAAAAATTGGAAAGTAAATGAACTTAAATTTTGTTGTTGGCATTGTTAGAGGCAAAAAAAAAATCTTTGCATGGCACCTCTGTATCTTTTTTTTTTTTTTTTTTGTGAATTTTAGCAGTTTATTTGAATTATGGATTGCTCAGATGTGCATATGAAGCTTGCTTAAGCTGAAAGTTGTTTTATTTTTTTTCACCCAGGCCCTCAGAGGCAGAGTTCCTCAAGCAGCGAGCCAAACGCCATAGCAAGGGCCTGGTCAGCCCACAATTTTTTTTTTTGTGTTGTTTTTTCGCCATCAGGGGCAGAGGACCCCAAGCCCTAAGCGAAGCACCATGGCAGGCGCTTGGTCTGCCCTTAATTTTTTTTTTGTTTCTTATGTTTTTCGGCAATCAGGGGCAGAGCCCCCCAAGCAGGCGCCACGATAGGCACCTGGTTCGCCATGTGCAACGATTTTTCTTTGTTTGGACAATGTTATTTTTCTTTTTAGCTATCAGAGGTAGAGCTCCTAAAACAGTAAAGCAGGCCGCCTTCAAAAAACAACCAGTTTTGTTACTTGTTATCTTGTATTGAATACCGAAACCGAAGATGAATGTTTGATTCACTTGTAATAATTAATTTCAATTCCACATCCAAATAAAAAAAAAAGAAGAAAAATTGTTCTCTTATCAATTTCACTTGTAATTAACAATCATTTTTAGTTGTTTGATTTTGGATGTCAAGGACAATGATAATAAGAAACTATTTTTCATATTTTGATTGAATTTATTCAAATTGTTGGATGAAATGCTTGATGATAGATAGTTGACTAAAGCTTCTATAGATAATATATAGAGTTTAAAATTTTATTTACAAAATAATAAAATTAGGGCTGTCACAATATTAAAATTTTGTAAATTAAAAGTTACAACTCAAAATTTTAATAATTATAAGGGAAGCAGATATGATTGTGGATACTTTAACAACATATGAAAAAGAAAGAAAGTAATCAAAGTCCATAATTTAGTCTTCACACAAACCAAATTTGGTTAAAAATGACTAAAACAGATGTCTGTTGGCACGCTCCACCAGCATTAACATCGAGTACTTTGGCATGCTCCACTAATTTGTGTTCCCTAGTTTTTTATTGAAAGAAAGAGACAGAGAGAATTATACCAACAACAAATATCTAATGTCTACAACTAATCAAGCATGCCAGACATATATCCAAACAATGAGAAGAGAACTTCATAACCAGATAAATGTACAAGTTGTTCCTTTTAAAGAGCACTTTAAGCCTTGTACATTGGACAACACTATTGGAAGGTTAGAACCTAGTCCTAAAGGTCTACCACCACAAAAACTTTATCACCTAAGGCTTAGTGGAACTTTGAGTTTGGAAAACTAAGCTTTATTAAACAACCCCATCAAGCACATGGCCCTAAATTCATGTCACAAATATCTAAGATTTTCAGTACATGCAACTCTTACCGACAATAAGATCAGCATAGGTGACAAATTTGAACGATTATGTGACATAGTCAACTAAAATTCAAACCACCTTCCCAATCCCACAAACTAATTTAAGAGGACACAAACACACACAAAAAGTTAACCTTCAAAGAATACAATAGAAAATAAAATATCACAGGATGTGAGGGAGAAAAATGACAATACCACAGACTTAAGCCTCCAATAAAGACAACTGTGCTGAGCACCATGCACTTTTGCCTTGCAGCACCGAAACCAGCAGCAACTAGAGCATTCAAAGTAGCATCCATGCTTGCATCAGGCATAACAGCTGCATGATTTTTGGCTCCAACATTGGACTGAAGACAATAATTAACCAGCCAATTTACATTGAGTTCAACTATTGTACTGTAAAAGAGAAAATGTATTCCTTGAAGTAATAAATGAGGTTTTTACAAGAGAATATGTATAGGAATTACTTGAATCCATTTCCCCTCAGATGATGCTCTTGCATATATATAAGCACTAGTCTTTACACGTGATTGAAAAAATAAAAATAAAGAATAAGCACCCAGAAGTATAAAATAACTGACAGGAATTGTAAAATTAAAAACCCAAAAATGCTAAAAAAATTGTACCTCACAAAATATCTCAATAGAATTCCGACAGAAACCATATCTGTCCTAAAATAATTTCATTTTCAAAAACTTCTTGATTTGAAATAATTATCTCAAGGCTACCAAAGAATAGCCTAATATATCATATACCAAGCTGAAACTTTAAACCAAGTCCCTAGAGAGAGAGTAAAACTGCAGTTGGTACCATCAATTCAAAATTGACAAAAAAGCTTGTTGTATTTGGTCCAACAAATGATATAGCTCTAATATTGACAGGACCCGCACTACCCAAGTCCTGCCTGCAGGACTTA
>QANX01003222.1:0-86869 GCA_003254975.1 Ochetophila trinervis
CTATAACAAAATAACTAAATTAATATATATATATATATATATTTTTTAAGGTGTTTAACCAACTTTCAATCTAATTTTTTTAAAGTGTTTTACCATGTGATATTATTACTAATCCAATCTTATATGGTAAATTTAAATCTATAAATTATTATTTTGTGTCGTATTGCTAAAGCATTCAACATTTTTTCAAGCCTGCAGAAATGCCCCCAAATTTCTGGCTGATTGACCCAGTCAAGACGTATTTCCATATTCAATGAAAGCAAAAATAAGTCTAAACAACAATTCTATGCAGAGAAATTTGTTAGCATGTATGGTTAGAAAATTTTAATGTTTAATTTCAATTTCAATATTTGTTTTTGGGTACAACTTGAATTTTAATATAAAAATCTTTTTCAACTCAATTAATATTCTCCAAGTTTAGGTTTTTCATGCTATGCATTAGGGGTGGTCATCAGTTCGAAATTGATATATTTTGGAAATAACTAATCTAATACAATTAGTAATCTGTTTTTTTTTTTTCAATCCAATTCATACATTAAATCCAATCCAACCAATATAATATAATAATTTATTAAATATATTAAACATATCAATCTATTTAATACAAATATTAAACTAATGTGTGTTAAGATTAAATTTTTTTAACACGATTAATAACTTTAAAAATTAAATTAACACAAACCATTTGATAACAAGAATTCATAAAAAAATAAAAATTAAACAAAAAAAAATAAACGGGCCCAGACCATTTGCTAGGCCACCCACATTTTAGACATTTAATTTTTGTTTTATTTATTCATTTCCATTTGCTAAATAACTAAACTTAATTATCGAAACAAAAATGCCACAAAGTTTGATGATTGATCTATTATTCAAGATTAATCAAAAACTAAAAACGTATTCCAACCTATTGAATTCTAACTGATTCTAAAAAGTTAAGTTAATAAAAGATAAATTATTATATATTTTATATTTTATTTTTAATATTTTTTTCCTCATATGGTTTGTTTGAATTTTTACATCTATATTCGGTCTAGCCTCATCTACCATTTTTAAATTTTTTAGCTCTAATAGAATATTAAATTACTATTCATTCTAAAAAGTTAAAGACGGTAGGAAGTTAATTATCAAATTTTTTATATTTTATGTCTAATAAAACCAAACACATTTTTTTTTTTCTTCCAACACGTATATACCTAAAATTTCCAATATTTTTCAATTTTTCTTTTCCTTAAGTTGTCCATACAAGCTAAAAGTCCAACCAAATCCAATTCAGTCCAAAGCAGTTTGATTAGTTTTTTCCAACGTGTCTAGCCTATAAATTTCCAACCTTTTGTAAATTGTTTTCTTCCTGAAGTTTCCCATACAAGAAATAATCAGTTAGTAGCTAGCTTTGTCCTTGAATTTCATTAACCATTAATGGCCTACTCTTTTCCTTCTTCTTCTTCTTATCCCACTTCCCCAATTCATTGTCATTGCTCAAACCAACAGCAACATAAATGTTGCATCTTTTCTCACTGCAGGAAGCAGCAATGCTTCTCTGTGGCTTTCACCTTCTGAAGATTTTGCATTTGGATTTCTCCAACTTTACAACAACAACAACAACAACAACAACAACAACAATTCCTTAATACTTGCCATTTGGTATTACAAACTATCCCAAATCACCACAGTTTGGTATGCAAATGGAGACAATCCAGCTCCAAGGAATTCCAAACTGGAGCTAACTATTAACAGTGGTCTAGTTCTCAAAAATGGTGCTCAACAATTATGGAGCTCTAGAAAAGCCAGTGCAAATTCAGCTGCAGCAGCCTATGCTGTCATGAATGATACAGGAAACATTATGGTCCTGGATCGTAATTCCAAACCCATATGGGAGAGCTTCAAAAATCCCACTGACACGCTGTTACCTTCTCAGATCATGGAGTTAGGTTGTTTTCTTTCTTCCAGAACAAGTAACAACGATTTCACCCCGAGAAAATTCCAGTTTCGTTTCGAAAAAGGTATTGCTAAGCTCATCACCATAAACTTGCCTGGAAACTTTACTTATGATGAATACTATGCCACCCAAACTGAGGATGTATCCAATGTGTCGAATTCTGGTTACCAAGTAGTGTTTGATTCGTTAGGCTTGTATGTTCTGAGAAGAAATGGAAACAAGTTCTTTATTACAAAACAGGAAGATCCAATCTCAATTCCTTTGGACTCCTATAAAAGAGTGAGTCTTAATTTGGATGGAGTTCTCACTTTGAGCTCTCACTCCGAAGATCCATCTGCAACAAATGAAACCTGGAAAACCATAAGATCCATATCAGACAATGTATGCACGGCGGTTGATGGAGAAGTGGGAAGTGGGGTGTGCGGGTTTAACAGTATCTGCTCGATCCAATCTGATGGAAGGCCAATTTGCAAATGCCCAAGCGGGTATTCTTTGTTCAATCCTGCTGATCCATACAGCGGCTGCAGACCAAATTTCTTATTGGGTTGTGATAATAGTTCGAGGCAAATCCACCAGGAGAGCCGCTTCATGCAGCAGATACCAGATGTTGATTGGCCATTGACGAATTACGACGTTCTTAGCTCTTCTAATATGGAGAGCTGCAAAGATGCTTGTTTGCATGACTGTTTATGTGCAGCAGTCATGTTTTGCCGCGATACCATGCTCTGTTGGAAGAAGAAGCCACCACTTTCCAGTGGGAGAGATGGGGTGTTTGGGTCCGTAGCTCCACAAGGTCCAGACAAGGACCAGAACATAGTGGTGAATGTGGTGTTGTTGATACTCTTAGGCAGTTATGTGTTGGTTAATTTTGTATTTGTGGGTGCAATATGCATGGGTTTCTTTTTGTTCTTGAAGAGGAAGGTCCCTGGAGTTCAAATCTCTCCAAATGAAAGTTCGGTCGAAAGTAGATTGCAGCAATTTACATACAAGGAGCTGAGGCCACAAATGGATTCAAGGAAGAACTAGGCAGGGGATCTTGTGGGATAGTTTACAAAGGCAAAACGAGATCAACTGGTCTCATTGCTGTCAAAATGTTAGACAGAGTGTTTGAAGAAATTGAAAGAGAATTCAAAGCAGAAGTTAACATTATAGGCCAAACACATCACAAGAATCTTGTCCGGCTAGTTGGCTATTGCGATGAGAAACAGCACAGGTTGCTGGTATATGAGTTCTTGAGAAATGGCACTTTAGCAACATTTCTATATGGAGGTCTAAACCCCAGTTGGAACCAGAGGAAAGAAATAGCATTTGGGATTGCCAGAGGACTTGTTTACTTGTTTACCTGCAGCACGCAGATCATCCACTGCGACATAAAGCCTCAAAACATACTTCTGGATGAGTATAGCAATGCTCGGATTTCTGACTTTGGATTGGCAAAGCTTTTGCTTATCAATCAAAGCCATACAAAAACCAACATCAGAGGAACAAAAGAGTACGTTGCCCCTGATTGGTTAAGATCTGCGCCGGTGTCTGTGAAGGTTGATGTGTATAGTTTCGGTGTGGTGCTGCTAGAAATCAATTGCTGCAGGAGAAATTTAGACATGGAAGTTGATGAGGAAGAGAAGATAATTTTGACAGATTGGGTTTATGACTGCTATTTGGAAGGGCAAGTATATGATCTGGTTGAAAATGATTTGGAGGCCATGGATGATATAAAGATGGTTGAGAGATTTGTGATGGTTGCCATTTGGTGCCTCCAAGAAGACACCAAAATACGACCAACCAGGAAGAAGGTTATGCTTATGCTTGAAGGAATACTTCAGGTTTCAGTTCCGCCAACTCCATTTTCATTTACTTCCATAGAAATTGAGCATTAAATATGCATTTTAGTAAATAATAGAATGCAAATTTGTTTGTGATATTTAAAGTTGGTCTTGAATCAAATAAAAATACATGCACTGCTTGACTTCGAGCTCTGCTTGCCAGCGTAACTGTAGTTTATGATAATAAGTTTTTGTGTTATTTAATCCAGTTACTGAGCATGGACTTCTATGCCAAATTATTTACTACTTTCTATCAGAGTAAACAGAAAAATTAGAAAATTTTATTCCAACCAAACATGAAAGACATCCATTTTCTAAAATAAACAGAGCAGCTACTACTTTTGAGATAAAGTCCAAAAGCAAACATTGATTCCTTTGCCCTTGCCTTTGCTAGAAATGATTGCTTGTTCAGATTTATGATTTTTACAAGGATACAAATCAAAAACCTTCAGACCCTTCAAACACTATCATTTTAACCATATGGCCATGAAAACTCTGATGCCAATTCTGCCTTACCCACATAGAACTGGGAATTTGTGAATATTTTGATCCAGCTATCATAACCATACCAGAATTATGTGGAAGTGATTTAGAAAAAGAGAGGGAGAGATAAAAAAAAAAAAAAGAGTNAAAAAAAAAAAAAAAAAAAAAAGAGTAATTTAGTTAAATAGTTTGGAATCTGGAATCTGGAATTTGAATTTGTAATTTATTAGTACTTATTTTGTCATGGTACATATGTGTACATCATAAATTCAATATGAACAAAAAGCTAAGAATTTGTCTCTAATTGGGGAATGCAAAGGCTATAGTACTGTGAAAACATTGAAATGCATGCTAAGTTAGATAATCAGAAACATTTGTGAAGTAAATAGAAGATCAAGGTAACTTCATGGTAATTAAGGACTTGTAGTCCTGATATGGCTTGGTGGAGAAGGGTATAAACATATATATAGGTAATGAAGAAGGATTTGAATTTGAGTTCCTTATAAATGAGACTTTAAGGACACTATACTTGTATATTCTAATCTTGACCACTAATTCCTATGTACATTTCATAAATTTGAGAAAAATGCTTTCAAAATCAAAGAGAGCCCCTCTCATGACGATGTACCTTCAATGATGTCCCATCCCCTCTGTCATTGATTTTTCAATGTGTGGTGACCATCCAATAAGATTTATGCAAGAGAAACACAGTTGCACACAAACACACACACATGTAATATATATAATATATATAAAATACAAATAGACTGGCAGCCTTAGTTTTCCTTTCTAATGGCTTTAAGGGTTTTTGCAATAATTAATACTTAAAAATATGTAGACCACTATCAGTCATATACAGAGTAGTAGAAATACTAGAATATGGTGTATATTTTGATAAGCCTTCTCGTTCCCTGTTTTGATTCTTTAATTATAAGTTTAATAAAAATGATACCTTTACCTCTTGAATTCAATATCAACATTCATTGATCTAATCACTTTATTTGTTTACTACAGGCTGTTCATGCTTTTTGCAAGTCTCTATATTACTATATATGTCAGCATCTTTATTAAATTCCTTCCCCATTAAAATACCATCCATCCCTGTACCTTTTTCCAGCTGCCCAAGATTCAATTTTTGTCTCTGTTATGGATTTTCCTATGACCATCACTTTTTCTTTTTCTGCTAGATGCTTAACAATGTGGTATACCACATTGTTGCATTTGTGCTTTCATTTTCTAAAAGCTTAGAATTTTTTCCAGACGTTTTTTCTTGTATATTTTTTTAGAACAAAGCATATATTTACTTGCAGACGATGACAGTGGAAAAATCCCAACGTTTCTCATCACCATGTCTCCCAATATAAAATGTGAGATAGTTCTCAGTAGATCAAATTGATATATATATATATGTGTGTGTGTGTGTGTGTGTGTGTGTGTGTGTGTGGTCCGAAGAGAGACCAATTATAGCTGATAATTGGAATAATGGTATTAAGAAGCTAAAAAGAACAAGTTCCATGGTACTATTAGAGCAGGCTCAATTTGTACTAAGTAATGCTTTGCTAAAGCACAAAGTTTCCTGAAAGTTCCAAACCCAACAAAGCAAGCAATCCAGAGGAGCAAAGCAAGCTGTAATCTCTTATTTGGCTTTATTTTTCAAAAAGAGATTGCTATAAGAAAGAACTCAGCAGCATAAAACTTTCAGAAACAAAATCTTAAAAGATCACAGCAATCTTTTCCTTCCTCCAATCAGCTCATCATCATCGGCATCTTCCACTGTCATGGACAACAATATTAACTATGTATACAGGCCATCAGCCTCTCGTTTAACTGTGGTTGCTCACATATTTGGCATCTTAACAATTGTTCTTCTGCTTGTTTGGTTGCTGCACTATCGTGAGGGTATCGAATACGATTCAGATAATCCAGACCGTGTTTTCAATGTAATAAACTTTAATCCTTTACCCATCTTCTTAATTACATAATTAAGCTGCAGTTTAAATTTCCTTTTATTTATTTATTTATTTCCTGGCAGGTTCATCCACTTCTAATGGTAGGGGGGTTTATTTTCTTTGCTGGTGAAGGTATAATTGGCCTATAGCTTCTTTAAGCTCATTCTTTAACTCATAAAACTATTATGTCCAGTTTTTTGGTAAAATTAAGCAGAATATCCTAACTTTGTTTTTGTCTTATCTTTAGTCCTTATATATGGTTTTTTTAGATGTCAAAGAACATAATATCTAACAGAGTTTGTTAAGCTTAATTTGCAGCAATCATGGCATTTAAGACGGTACCCTCGGTTAGGAAAGTACAAAAGATGATACACATGTTTTTTCATCTGACTGCACTGGTTCTTGGAGTTATTGGAATATGTGCTGTTTTTAAGTATCATGATATGATAAAGGTAACCGATATGTCTAGCCTGCATTCATGGATTGGCTTGGGAACTTTCTGCTTGTACTGTTTGCAGGTAACATACCCTTATATATAAACAAACAGTGCAGCTCATAGGACCATGACTTTTTTAAAATCAAGTCTTAAATCTCACTCTTTGATTTCTACAATCAGGACATCTTGACATTTTTATAGACAATATGCCACTTATTAATTTTTAAATTATTTCAAATGCCGAAATTTAAACTTACTTTTAAAGTTTAAATAAACTCAAACAAAGTTCACTTTGCCCGTTTTAGCAGGGAGATGCAATTATCAAAGCATTCTAATGGACTTTCTATCATGATTTTTACTAAAAGTCTGCTGTAATGATAAAACTAAAAACTATCATCACTAAGAATAAATTTTTAGTGACACATAAATTCCATCAGATTGTCTTGATAGTAGCATATTCTTACATATATATGTATAAATATATAATGTTACTCTCATCAGTGACTTTTATGTAGGAAATTTGTACAAAATAACGTTTATTCATAGATAAATATGCACGATAAAAAAGTCACACGACATTCATCTATGGATATGCATTGTTCCAGATAAATTCCTGGCAAGAAACCCCAATGAGAAAATTAATATATATAATAATCATGTGGCTAATAAAAGTAAGTGATTTTTTTTTTTTTTTTAAATTTGGGTGGCAGTGGTTGTTTGGGTTTGTGCTGTTTCTGGTTCCAGGAGCTTCAATGAGCTTAAAGAGTAGAATGCTTNGACTTTTCTGTATGAAATTTATCCAAAATAACGTTTATTCATAGATAAATATGCACGATAAATAAGTCACACGACATTCATCTATGGATATGCATTGTCCCAGATAAATTCCTGGCAAGAAACCCCAATGAGAAAATTAATATATATAATAATCATGTGGCTAATAAAAGTAAGTGATTTTTTTTTTTTTTTTTTTAAATTTGGGTGGCAGTGGTTGTTTGGGTTTGTGCTGTTTCTGGTTCCAGGAGCTTCAATGAGCTTAAAGAGTAGAATGCTTCCATGGCATATGTTCTGGGGTAGGCTATTGCTGTACATGGCAATATGTGCAGCTCTTACTGGTTTGATGGAGAAAACCTCATTCTTAAGGCTTCAGCATCATAACGAAAACCGCTTGATGAACTTCACTGGCCTATCAATCCTCCTCTTTGGCATTTTTGTTGATCTCTCTTCTGTTCTTGCCCATTATGTCTGATTTCCTTTTCTCTTCATTTATCACTACATATATGTATTTGTTTGCTTCATCATCACAGGGGGAGTTCTGTCCTCCTTGTGAAATTCTAAATTACTTAATTGTTTTGTGCCTGGAGGGCTCATATAAATGATTAATATATATACAGATTGGGATTGAATTTTATTGCATTTTTTATTTAGTTACAACATTTATAAGTTTCTCATGGATTCACTTTATTAGCTTTTAAGCCATACTAGAATCAAGCCAAGCTAACTAATTTCTAATATGGGAGCTTTGCGAAAAGTAGCAATGCATATATTCTATAGTGATAATTGCATTTACAACCTTTTAGTTTGGTGGAAGTTACATATATCTTGGATGTTTAAGTTTAGAACATTATAATTTTTACTTCTAAAATTTATTTTATTGCATAGTGATCCAATCTGACAATATTTTAATTTTTAATTAAAGGGATTAATAGTACCGTCTCACTTTACCAATTTTAAAATACCTCCAGTTTAAATTTATTGCAGTTTAGGCCTTCCATTTTTATTTTTTTTTAAGAAATTGAAAAGGAAAATTCTCACATAAAAGCCTTGAATGTAAGACCAGAGTTATCACTAGTGGTAAAAGAATGTAAGACCAGAGTTATCACTAGTGGTCAATGATATCTCAAGTGTCCCAAAAAGACTGGTTCGCCAACAAAGCTGATCGGACCAAATATAACAAATTTAATTTTTTTTTTAAGAAAATAATATTGAAGTTGAGGTAGTATCTTAGAAAATAATAATTTTTATCTTAAAATTTGAAAATAAAAACTTNGTGTCCCAAAAAGACTCAAAAAGACTGGTTCGCCAACAAAGCTGATCGGACCAAATATAACAAATTTAAATTTTTTTTTAAGAAAATAAAATTGAAGTTGAGGTAGTATCTTAGAAAATAATAATTTTTATCTTAAAATTTGAAAATAAAAACTTAAAAATCCAAATTATAACATTTTTAATTTAAATGTCTAAAATGCAATTTCTCCAAATTAAGGGATATTAGATTACAATTAACCCATGTCGATCTCCAATTCAAAAAGTAAAAGCTGCTGTACAATATACATACATATATATATATAGGTGAATATGCTGTACAATATTTGAGAAATAAATAGGTAGGACTAGGAACAGTGGTGAGTGGAAGACAGCGATTAAATTTGAGAAAACTAATTTTTGGACTTCTAGCTAACATCTCGGACTTCTTTAATATAGGAAAAAAGAAAAAGAAAAAAGAATTAACTAAGCAGTTGGTCCGATTTGGAAATTCGAACATTGAAATGTTAGCCAACAATAACTCCCATCTGTTGGTTATAAATTTCAACAGTCTTATATTGAATGGCTATTGTACCTTTACGATTATTGTATTTGAACCCTTTTAATTTTATCCTCTACGAAATAGAAAATATAGAACTGCCAGAAATTTAGAGAAAGACTTGATTAGCAAACCATATATATTTGTTCTAATTTATGCATATGGTTTATATTATGCATGCATTTTGATATCTGTGATAGAAATCTTTTATTCCATTGAACTTCAATTTTTTTAGCAGATTAGGAGTACCTAAGTCTCGACACCATACACGTTGGATATATCAATATAAGATTTAAGCAAAGAAAATTGTAGTCAATCTTCTTTGCCACCTTTTATAACATACACAGATTATATATATTGTGTTAAAATATATAATTCAATTTTAATATATTTTTTATAAAATTGAGTTTATGAGAACAATAATATTGAGTTGTCATTTGTATGATGGTAGAGCTGCATGTTGTGGTTCAATATTTATTATTGTTAGTTTTCAAAATTAATTCATCATTCATATATTGGGCAAAAAATACTTTTGAGAAAGTATTTTTATGGAAGCAAAATAAACAAAAATAAAAACCATATCAATAGGGTCTAATTACCCCATAAAATCTACAATGATTTTAATGTTTCTAGTTTAAAAAACTAAATAAATAAATAAGAGATGTATTTCTTAATATAATATGCATATGATACTAAATCATGTATATATGATTCAACTTTTCTTTTTAATTATTAATGGTCGATATGTATGCTTTAGAAGTTAGAGTTTGTAGATTTTTTTTTTTTTTTTAATGAATGTGCCATGAAGATCCATACAAGGTTTTGTCGATGGAAAAGTCATTCCAACAATTAAATCTTGGCCGGTTGAAATCCTAGTTCCGTTCTTGTAGGAAAAGTCGTTCCAACAATTTTCTCCTAGCTTTTTTTATTGTTTTAGAGTCCATTCTTTTGATTCCTGGCAATATTTTCTCTCCTATTGAGATTTTTTTTTATTGAATTACTTCTTCAGCTGATATTTGCCTCTAAGCTTCTACAAGCATCTCTAAAAAAGTCCAAGATGGATTTTTTGTGATAGTCTTTACAAAGTCTTCATCTCACAATCCATCCTACATTGTTTGCATTGCTCAATCACCAGTGCACCCTTTAATTTGCATCTTTGCTTCAGTAAACTTTTGAACATAAAATTTAAAAGATTCATTCTTCCCCTGAATTACTGACAATGAGTAGGATAGATACTTCTTTACTGGACGAGCTCCCATGAGCTACAAAAGAGTTTTATAGTTGGCGGAAAGAACTAATTGTCCCAGGACTCAATCCTGTGAACCAGGTCCTTACTATGCCCACCCAGAGTCAAAGGAAAAGCTCTACACATAGCTACGTTGCTAGCTCTTTCAAACTCCATCCATTATTGATAAGAATCTAAGTGTTCTATAGGATCACGTCTTCCCTCATAGCACTCCAAGATAGAAAAATTAAAGACAAAAGGAAAAAAAATAGAGAATATGAATCAGAACCAAAATAAAGATAAAAGAAAAAAAAATCTAAAATAGTATCATTAAAAAATAAAAATATTAGAAATATTCCTTGTCATTTTTGGCAAAAGCACTTGACACCATTCGTGACACTAATCATAAATTTTTGAATGTCTTTCTCAAACATCTAAATGTATTTTTCCTTCCGAAGCACTCGCTCTTGGATGTCTTTCTTTGTCTCATCAGAGTACACATCATTATGGTATATCATATTTCAAATCTGATTAGCAGTACACAACTTTTTTTTCTGTTGTTTCATTAATGACATAAACCCTTTCATCTTCTGATAAAGTTGAAGATAAATAAATTTTCTAAGAACTATCCTCTTGATCTGCATTTTTTTTGGTATGGTTAAGCGACTTGAGTCTTTTGGCTGGTCTTTTCTCCATAGAATTTACTAGAGTTGAAAAAGTTGAACTCTAAGTAGAATTCATCCAAAAAGAAAAAAAAAAACACTGGTAATAAGAAAGAAAAAAGAAAACTCAAACCCAAAAAATGAGTAAACAAACAAACATGGAAGGATAGCCTATCGAATTTCTCTAGTGAAAGGTGAAATGGTTTTCCTTATTCTCCGTCCCGAAGTGTCCTGAGGAAGATTTCTTGTATAACCCCTTGATCTTGCAAGTAGTCACCTCTTCAAAAAAATTGAAGCCATATTTCCAAGCTCATTCAATTTTTGTACCCACTAATTATCACTTAAGGCAGGTCCTACAAAAACCTGAATGTTGATTTACTCTTTGCTTTGTGGACTTGCCTGCCTGAATCATTTCTATCTTCAAACCTTGTTAAACAAAACAGAGAGTATGATTCAGAACCAAAATAAAGATAAAAAGAACAAAAAGAAAACTAAAATAGTATCATTAAAAAATAATAATATTATAAATTTTCTTTATTATACTGGATAAAAGTGTTTGACACCATTTGGGACGCTAATAAGAAATTCTTGAATGTCTTTCTCAAGCGTCTAAATGTAATTCTACATCCGAAACACTTGTTCTTGGGTGTCCTTCTTTGTCTCCTATGAGTACACATTATTGTTATATATCATATTTCGATTCTAAATAGCAGTACACAACTTTTTTTATCCGTTGTTTCATTAATGACACAAACTCTTCCATCTTCCGATAAAGTTGAAGAAAAATAAATTTTCCAAGACCTATCCTCTTGATATGCGCTTCTTTGGTCTGGTTAAGCGACTCGAGTCTTTCGGCTGGTCTATTGTTCGTAGAATGTACTAGAGTTGAAAAAGTTTAACTCTATATAGAATACATCCAAAAAGCAAAAAACCTTGTTAATAAGAAAGAAAAAAAGAAAACCCAAACCCAAAAAATGGGTAAACAAACATACATGGAAGGATAGCCTGTCGAATTTCTTTGATGAAAGGTGAACGGTTTTTACTATTCTCTGTCTCGGAGTGTCCTGAGATAGGTTTCTTGTATAACCCCTTCGATATTGCAATTAGTCACCTCTTCAAAAAACTTGTAGCAATATTTCCGGGCTCATTCAATTGTTGTACCCACTAACTATCCCTTAAGGCATGTCCTACAAAAACCCGAATTAGGATTTGCTTTTCTCTTCCCAAACTTGCCTGCCTAAAACCTTTCCATTTTTGAACATTGTTAACGAAATAGAGAGTATGATTTAGAACCAAAATAAAGATAAAAGAAAAAAGAAAACTAAAATAGTATCATTAAAAAATAATAATATTAGAAATCTTCGTGTCATTCTTTGCAACACTTGGCACCATTTTCGATGCTAATACAAAATTTTTGATAGTTTTTCTCAAGCGTCTAAATGTATTTTTTTCTTCCGAAACACTTGTTCGTTCTTCTTTGTCTCTTTAGAGTACAAAGAATTGTTGTATATCATATTTCGAATCTGAATAGCACTACGCAACTTTTATATTCGTTGTTTCATTAAAGACACAAACTCTTTCATCTTCCGATAAAGTTGTAGAAAACTAAATTTTCCAAGACCTATCATCTTGATATGCGCTTCTATGAACTTGTTAAGCGACTTAAGTCTTTTGCCTGGTATGTTCTCCATAGAATGTACTAGAGTTGAAAAAGTTGAACTATATGTGGAATTCATCCAAAAAGCAAGCAGCCATATTAATAAGAAAGGAAAAAGAAAACTCAAACCCAAAAATGGGTAAACAAACAAACATGGAAGGATAGCCTGTCAAATTTCTTTGAGGAAAAGTGAAACGATTTTTCTTATTCTCTATTTCAAAGTGTCCCGAGGTAGGTTTCTTGTATAACCCCTTGGATCTTGCAATTAGTGACCTCTTCAAAAAAATTGAAGCCATATTTCCAGGCTCATTCAATTGTTGTACCCACTAACTATCCCTTAAGGCAGGTCCAATAAAAACTTGAATCCTAATTTGCTTTTTTCTTCCCACACTTGCTTGCCTAAATCCTTTCCTTTTTCAAACCTTGTTAAACGAAACAGTGAGTACTATTAAAAAAAGAAAAACTAAAATAGTATCATTAAAAAATAATAATATTAGATATCTTCACTGTCATTCTTGGCAGAAGCACATGAAACCATTTACATTACTAATAACAAATTATTGACTGCTTTTCTCAAGCGTCTAAATGTTTTTTTCCTTTCAAAACACTTGTTCTTGGGTGTTCTTCTTTGTCTCCTCAAAGTGCACATCATTGTTGTAAATCATATTTAAAATATGAATAGCAGTACACAGTTTTTTTTTCTTCTGTAGTTTCAATAATGACACAAACTCTTTTATCTTCCAATAAAGTTGAAAAATAATAAATTTTTCGAGGCCTATCCTTTTGATCTGGGCTTTTTTGGCCTGGGTAAGCAACTCGAGTCTTTTGGCTGGTCTGTTTTCCATAGAATGTACTAGAGTTGAAAAAGTTGAACTCTATGAAGAATAAATCCAAAAAGCCAAAAGCCCTGTTAATAAGAAAGAAAAATGAAAACTCAAATAATGGGTAAACAAACAAGCATGGTAGGATAGCCTTTCAAATTTCTTTGGTGAAAGGCTAAAATGTTTTTCATATTCTCTGTCTTGAAGTGTCCTGAGGCAGGTTTCTCGTATAACTGTTTGGATCTTGCAATTACTCACCTCTTTGAAAAAATTGAAGCTATATTTCCAGGCTCATTCAATCGTTGTACCCATTAATTATCCTTTAAGTCAGGTCTTACAAAAACCTGAATCATTTCCATCTTCGAACCTTGTTAAACAAAACAGAGAGTATGATTCAAAATCAAAATGAAGACAAAAGAAAAAAGAAAAAAAGAAAACTAAAATAGTATCATTAAAAAATAATAATATTAGATATCTTCCTTGTCATTCTTGGCAGAAGCTCTTGAAACCAATTGCGATGCTAATAAAAAATTCTTGACTATTTTTCTCAAGCGTCTAAATGTATTTTTTCCTTCTGAAACACTTGTTCTTGGGTGTCCTTCTTTGTCTCCTCAGAGTCCACATTATTGTTGTATATCATATTTTGAATCTGAATAGCAGTAAGCAGCTTTTTTATCCATTGTTTCAATAATGACAAACTCTTGCATCTTCCGATAAAATTGAAGAATAATAAAATTTTCCAAGACCTATCCTCTTGATATGCGCTTCTTTGGCCTGGTTAAGCAACACAAGTCTTTTGGCTGGTCTGTTCTCCGTAGAATGTACTAGAGTTGAAAAAGTCGAACTCTATGACAAATTCATCCAAAAAGCCAAAAGCCAAAGAAAAAAGAAAACCAAAAAATGGGTAAACAAACAAGCATGGTAGGATAGCCTTTCAAATTTCTTTGGTGAAAGGCTAAAATGTTTTTCATATTCTCTGTCTTGAAGTGTCTTGAGGCAGGTTTCTCGTATAACTGTTTGGATCTTGCAATTACTCACCTTTTCAAAAAAAATTGAAGCCATATTTCTAGGCTCATTCAATCGTTGTACCCACTAATTAAACCTTAAGGCAGGTTTTACAAAATTCTGAATCCGGATTTTCTTTTTGCTTCTTGGACTTGCCAGCATGAAACCATTCCATCTTCGAACCTTGCTAAATGAAACAAAGAGTATAATTCATAATCAAAATCAAGAAAAAAAGAAAACTAAAATAGTATCATTTAAAAATAATAATATTAGATATCTTCCCTGTCATTCTTGGCAGAAGCATTTGAAACCAATTGCGATGCTAATAAAAAATTATTGATTGTTATATATCAAGAGTCTAAATGTATTTTTTCCTTCAGAAACATTTGTTCTTAGGTGTCTTTCTTTGTCTTTTCAAAGTACACATTATTGTTATATATCATATTTCGAATCTGAATAGCAGTACTCAACTTTTTTTTATCTCTAGTTTCATTAATGACATAAACACTTTCATCTTCTGATTAAGTTGAAGAAAAATAAATTTTATGAGACCTATCCTATTGATCTGCGCTTTTTTTGTTTGGTTAAGCAACTCGAGTCTTTTGGCTGGTCCATTCTCCATAGAATGTACTAGAGTTGAAAAAGTTGAACTATATGTGGAATTCATTGAAAGCAAGCAACCCTATCAATAAGAAAGGAAAAAGAAAACCCAAACCCAAAAAATGGGTAAACAAACAAACATGGAAGGATAGCCTGTCGAATTTCTTTGGCGAAAGGTGAAACGGTTTTTCCTATTCTCTGTCTCGAAGTGTCCTGAGGTAGGTTTCTTGTATAACCCTTTGGATCTTGCAATTATTCACCTCTTCAAAAAAATTGAAGCGCTATTTCCAGGCTCATTCAATAGTTGTACCCACTACTTATCCTTAAGTCAGGTTGTACAAAAACCTCAATCCAGATTTGCTTTCTACTTCTTGGACTTGCATGCCTGAATTTTTTCAATTTTCGTACCTTCTTAAATGAGAAAGAGAGTATGATTCAAAACATAAATAAAGATAAAAGGGAAAAAATAAAATAATAATATCAGAAATCATCCCTGTCATTCTTGGCATAAGCGCTTTAAACCTTTTAGAATGCTAATAAAAAATCCTTGACTGTTTTTCTCAAGTGTCTAAATGTATTTTTTCCTTTCAAAAAATTTGTTCTTGCGTATCCTTCTTTGTCTCCTTAGAGTAGACATCATTTTTGTATATCATATTATGAATTTGCATAGCAGTACACTACTTTTTTATCTGATGTTTCATTAATGATACAAACTCTTTCCTCTTCCTATAAAGTTGAATAATATTAAATTTTCTGAGACCTATCCTCTTGATCTGTGCTTCTTTGGTCTGGTTAAGTAACTCTTGTCTTTTGGCTAGTATGTTCTCCGTAAATGTATTAGAGTTGAAAAGTTGAACTCTATGGAGAAATCATCCAAAAAGCCAAAAACCCTGTTAATAAGAAAGAAAAAAGAAAACAAAAACACAAAAAAATGGGTAAAGAAACAAGCATGGTAGGATAGCCTCTCGAATTTTTTTGGGGAAAGGTAAAATGTTTTTTCCTATTCTCTGTCCCGAAGTAAATTTCTTGTAAAACCCATTGGATCTTGCAATAAGTCGCCTCTTCAAACAAATTGAAGCCATATTTCCAGGCTCATTCAATTGTTGTACCCACTAACTATCCTTTAAGTGAGGTCATTCTAAAACCTAAACTCGGATTTGCTTTTTGCTTCCCGGACTTGCTTGCCTGAATCCTTTCCATCTTCGAACCTTGTTAAATGAAACAAAGAGTATGATTCTGAATCAAAATCAAGATAAAAGGGAAAAAAATAAAAACAAAAGCTAAAATAGGATCATTAAAAAATAATAATATTAGAAATCTTCGAGTCATTCTTGGCAGAAGGGCTTGAAACCAAATGCAATCCTAATAAAAAAATCTTGACTGTTTTTCTCAGGCGTTTAAATGTATTTTTTCCTTTTAAAACATTTGTTCTTAGGTGTCTTTCTTTGTGTTCTTTGAGACCACATCATTGTTGTATATCAAATTTCGAATCTGAATAGCAGTGCACAACTTTTTTATCTGTAGTTTCATTAATGACACAAACTCTTTTATCTTCCAATAAAGTTGAAGAATAATAAATTTTTCGAGGCCTATCCTTTCGATCGGCGCTTCTTTGGCCTGGTTAAGCAACTCGAGTCTTTTGGCTGGTTTGTTCTCTGTAGAATGTACTAGAGTTGAAAAACTTGAACTCTAAGGAGAATTCATCCAAAAAAAAAACCCTGTTAATAACAAAGAAAAAAGAAAACCCAAACCGAAAAAATTGGTAAACAAACAAGCAAGGTAGGATAGCCTATCGAATTTGTTTGGTGAAAGGCGAAACGTTTATTCATATTCTCTGTCTTGGAGTGTCCTGAGGGAGGTTTCTTGTATAACCCTTTGGATCTTGCAACTGACCTTTTCAAAAAAATTGAAGCCATATTTCCAGGCTCATTCAATTATTGTACCCACTAATTATCCATTAAGGATATGAATAATTAAGCCAATATTTCCATCTCTTGTTTCTATACTCTTCTACTCTTAGGTCTTATAAAAATCTAAATCCGAATTTGCTTTCTGCTTTTCGGATTTGCCTACTTGAAACCTTTTCAGTTTCGAACCTTCATAAACAAAAAAGATAGTATGATTCCAAACCTAAATAAAGATAAAAGGAAAAAACAAAAACAAAAACTAAAATAGTATCATTAAAAAATAATAATATTAGAAATCTTCCCTATCATTCATGGCAAAAGCGCTTGACACCATTTGCTATGCTAATAAATAATTCTTCACTGTTTTCTCAAGCGTAAAAATGTATTTTTTCTTTCAGAAACACTTGCTTTTGGGTGTCCTTCTTTGTCTCCTCAAAGTACACGTCATTATTGTATATCATATTTCGAATCTGAATAGCAGTACGAAACATTTTTATCCGTTGTTTCATTAATGACAAAAACTATTTTATCTTCCGATTAAGTTGAAGAATAATAAATTTTCCATCGCCTTTCCTTTTGATTTGCGCTTCTTTGGTCTGGTTAAGCAACTCAAGTCTTTTGGCTGGTATGTTCTTCATAGGATGTACCAGAGTTGAAAAACTTGATCTCTGTGTAGAATTCATCAAAAAGCAAACAAACCTGTAAATAACAAAGAAAAAAGAAAACCTAAACCGAAAAAAATTGGTAAACAAACAAGCAAGGTAGGATACCTTGTCGAATTTTTTTGGTGGAAGGAGAAATGGCTATTCCTATTCTCTGTTCCTAAGTGTCTTGAGGGAGGTTTCTTGTATAACCCTTTAGATCTTGCAATTAGTCACCTCTTCGAAATAAATTGAAGCCATATGTCTAGGCTCATTCAATTGTTGTACCCACAAATCTTCCCTGTCATTCTTGGCAAAAGCGCTTGACACCATTTGCGATGCTAATAAAAAATTCTTCACTATTTTCTCAAGCGTCTAAATGTATTGTTTCCTTTCGAAACACTTGTTTTTGGATGTCCTTCTTTGTCTCCTCAGTGTACACGTCATTATTGTATATCATATTTTGAATCTGAATAGCAGTATGAAACATTTTTATCCGTTGTTTCATTAATGACAAAAACTCTTTCATCTTCCGATTAAGTTGAAGAATAATAAATTTTTCGAAGCCTATCAGCTCTTCTTTGGCCTGGTTAAGTGACTCGACTCTTTTGGCTGGTATGTTCTTCATAGGATGTACTAGAGTTTAAAAACTTGATCACTAAGGAGACTTCATCCAAAAAGCAAAAAACACTATTAATAATAAAGAAAAAAGAAAACCAAACCGAAAAAATTGGTAAACAAACAAGCAAGGTAGGATACCTTGTCGAATTTGTTTAGGGAAAGGCGAAACGGTTATTCCTATTCTCTGTCTTGGAGTGTCCAGGTGGAGGTTTCTTGTATAACCCTTTGGATCTTGCAATTAGTCACCTTTTCGGAAAAATTGAACCCATATTTTCAGGCTCACTCAATTGTTGTACCCACTAATTATCCATTAAGGTAAGTCTTACAAAAATCTAAATCTGAATTTGCATTCTGCTTCTCAGATTTGCCTACCTGAATCCTTTTCATTTTCGAACCTTGTTAAACAAAAAAGAGAGTATGATTCAAAACCTAAATAAAGATAAAAGGAAAAAAAAATAATAGTATCATTAAAAAATAATAATATTAGAAATCTTCCCTGTCATTCTTGGCAAAAGTGCTTGACACCATTTGCTATGCTAATAAATAATTCTTAACTGTTTTCTCAAGCGTCTAAATGTATTTTTTCCTTCTGAAACACTTGCTTTTGGATTTCCTTCTTTGTCACCTCAAAGTACACGTCATTATTGTATATCATATTTCGAATCTATATAGCAGTACAAAACATTTTTATCCGTTGTTTCATTGATGACAAAAACTCTTTCATCTTCCGATTAAGTTGAAGAATAATAAATTTTCCGAAGTGTTTCCTTTTGATTTGCGCTTCTTTGGTCAGGTTAAGCAACTCGAGTCTTTTGGCTGGTATGTTCTTCATAGAATGTACCAGAGTTGAAAAACGTGATCTATATGTAGAATTCATCCAAAAAGCAGGCAAACCTGTTAATAATGAAGAAAAAAGAAAACCCAAACCAAAATAATTGGTAAACAAACAAGCAAGGTGGGATAGCCTATCGAATTTTTTTGGTGAAAGGCGAAATGGTTATTCCTATTCTCTGTCTTGGAGTGTTCTGAGGGAGGCTTCTTGTATAACCATTTAGATCTTGCAATTAGTCACCTCTTCGAAAAAATTGAAGTCATATGTCTAGGCTCATTCAATTGTTGTACCCACTAATTATCCCTTAAGGCAGGTCTTACACGAACCTGAATTCGAATTTTCTTTTTGCTTATCGGACTTGCCTAACTGAATCCTTTCCATTTCCGAACCTTGTTAAACGAAAAATAGAGTATGATTCAGAACCTAAATAAAGATAAAAGGAAAAAAAATAGGATCATTAAAAAATAATAATATTAGAAATCTTCCCTGTCATTCTTGGCAAAAGCGCTTGACACCATTTGCGATGCTAATAAAAAATTCTTCACTATTTTCTCAAGCGTCTAAATGTATTGTTTCCTTTCGAAACACTTGTTTTTGGATGTCCTTCTTTGTCTCCTCAGTGTACACGTCATTATTGTATATCATATTTTGAATCTGAATAGCAGTATGAAACATTTTTATCCGTTGTTTCATTAATGACATAAACTCTTTCATCTTCCGATTAAGTTGAAGAATAATAAATTTTCCGAAGCCTATCCTCTTGATTTGCGCTTCTTTGGCCTGGTTAAGTGACTCGACTCTTTTGGCTGGTATGTTCTTCATAGGATGTACTAGAGTTGAAAAACTTGATCTTTATGTAGAATTCATCCAAAAAACAAGCAACCCTGTTAATAACAAAGAAAAAAGAAAACCCAAACCGAAAAAATTGGTAAATAAACTAGCAAGGTAGGATAGCCTGTCGAATTGTTTAGTGAAAGGCGAAACGGTTATTCCTATTCTCTGTCTTGGAGTGTTCTGAGGGAGGTTTCTTGTATAACCATTTGGATCTTGCAATTAGTTACCTTTTCGAAAAAATTGAAGTCATATTTCCAGGCTCATTCAATTGTTGTACCCACTAATTATCCATTAAGGTAGGTCCTACAAATATCTAAATCTGAATTTTCCTACTTGAATCCTTTTCATTTTCGAACATTGTTAAACAAAAAAGAGAGTATGATTCAAAACCTAAATAAAGATAAAAGAAAAAAAAAACTAAAATAATATCATTAAAAAATAATAATATTGAAAATCTTCCCTGTTAATATCGGCAAAAGGGCTTGACACCATTTACGATGCTAATAAAAAATTCATGACTATTTTACTCATGCATCTAAATGTATTTTTACATTCCGAAACATTTGTTCTTGGGTGTCCTTCTTTGTCTTCTCATGGTACAGATAATTGTTGTATATCATAGTTCGAATCTTAATAGTAGTACACAAAGTAGTTATTCGTTTTTTCATTAATGACACAAACACTTTCATCGTCAAATTATGTTGAAGAAAAATAAATTTTCCGAGACCTATATAATTGATCTTCGCTTCTTTTGTCTGGTTAAGCGATTCAAGTCTTTTAGCTAGTCTATTCTCCATAAGATTTACTAGAGTTGAAAAAGTTGAACTCTTTGTGGAATTCATCTAAAAAGCAAGGAACCCTATTAATAAGAAAGGAAAAAGAAAACCCAAAAAATGGGTAAACAAACAAACATATAAGAATAGCCTGTCAAATTTCTTTGGTGATATGTGAAACGGTTTCTCCTATTCTCTGTCCTGAAGTGTCCTGAGGTAAGTTTCTTGTATAACCCTTTGGATCTTGCAATTAGTCACCTCTTCGAAAAATTGAAGCCATATTTCCATGCTCATTCAATTGTTATACCCACTAATTATCCCTTAAGGAAGGTCCTACAAAAAACCTTAATCTGGATTTGCTTTTTGCTTCTCAGACTTGCCCGCCTGAATCCTTTCCATTATCGAACCTTGTTAAATGAAAAACATAGTATGATTCAAAACCTAAATAAAGATAAAAGGAAAAAAAATTAGCATCAATAAAAAATAATAATATTAGAAATCTGCTGTCATTCATGGCAAAAGTGTTGGACACCATTTGCGATGCTAATAAAAAATTCTTTACTCTTTTGCTCAAGCGTCTAAATGTATTTTTTCCGCCCAAACACTTGTTCTTGGGTTTCCTTCTTTGTCTCCGCAGAGTACAGGTCATTGTTGTATTTCATATTTTGAATCTGAATAGCAGTTCACAACTTTTTTATCCATTGTATCATTAATGACACAAACTCTTTCATCTTCCGATTAAGTTGAAGAATAATTAACTTTTCAAGGCCTATCCTCTTTATTTGCATTTCTTTGGTCTTGTTAAGCGACTCAAGGCGTTTGCCTAGTTTGTACTCCATAGAACGTACTAGAGTTGAAAAAGTTGAACTCTATGTTGAATTCATTCAAAAAGCAAGTAGCCCTGTTAATATGAAAAAAAAAAAAAAAAAAANAACCCCTCAAAAAATGGATAAACAAACAAGCATGGTAGGATAGCCTGTCGAATGGTTTGACCAAAACAATCATTAAAGAAAAAATTGAAGCTTAGTACACAAAACCACTTACTTTTTTTTTTTTTTGATAAGGCAAAAGTGTGCACCAGTGAAAAATCCAAAGAAGAATTTATTCAGAATGACAAAGTATTGCTATGTTCAAAATCTCTTATCATTTTAAGTTTTAGGTTGACCGCCAAAACCCATGAATATGACTCATCTTTTGGACCGGTCCATTGCAAAGTGTTTGCTAATACCCATCAGTTTTTTATGTGTTTATTTTATCCACTTTTTAAAGCAAATTGTTGCTTTTTTTTTCTTTTGTATGAAAAGTATATAAATGAAAGTACTGAATTTTATTTTATTTTATTTTATTTTATTTTATTTTATTTTTTTTTAACTCAAGAGCATTTGTACGAAGAGCACAAACTTTTTTTCCCACCTACATACTCGACATCACATCAAAGCAAAGAGTAGAAAGCAACTGATACTTCTCTTTGAAAGGCTCTCAGTCATACAACCAAAATCCCAATACATCTAATAATAAATTATTATTTCTTTAAAAAAGAGTATTAATAGTTAAAAGAATCTATAGTTTAGCATTTCTAGAGTAATCTCGACAAATGCAAATGTATGTCCCAGAAGAATCTCAAATAATCACCAAAAATGCTATGGATACCAAGTTGTTTATCAAATATGATAACATGTCAACTTGTCATTATCTTATTAGTTTGTAACAATTTTCATTTATCGTCATCTTGCCACATCACTTGAAAATCTGGTTTCAATTTGTCCTAAATTGTAATTGTATATAGCTATTTGTGTTTTGAATTAATTATATGAATATTATTGTGAAAGTCTGATTGCTTAGTTTATTAAGTCTAAAGATCAGCATTTGAGATTGGTAATCTTAATTTTCTGGACAAAGAATTTACGGAATTATTGAAGACAATAATGATTGTGGCGAATGAAGTAATCGGGGGATTCAAACCTATGATTACTTTCCAAGTAAATAGCGAGTTTGTCACTAGACTGATCTCAATGGGACCTTAAATGCATGGTTTTAAGAACTCTTGCAAAATGTTATATGGTGTTTGACAATATAATTATTTAAGAGTTAAAGACAAGAATTATCGTGTTGAATTAATCTATAGTTGTTTCGGGAAGGTTTACTAAATTTTTTTTCAAATGTCCCTTGGTAAGGACAATGCGTTTTTGCCTTCTCGGCCGAAACTTGTGGATCACTGTCTCTCGAAAAGGTCTAATGAAAATTTCCATATACCATATAGAGTTAAATTAATTTGCATCAATTAATTTCTTCCAAACAAATGCTTACTTTTTAACGAAGGAAAAGTGTAAAAGAATAAACATATATATACATATATTTGTTTTGTTTAATTGAATGTGATCCAATCATATATATATAGAATTATGAACAACAGCAGTTGATTTCGGAGATGAATAAGAAATCAATTATTTAAAATGTTCAACTCATTAAAATAAATAAATAGAGACTCTTCTGAACGCAAAAGATAAAGTTTTGAATTAATTAAAACATAATTAATAATCCATCCATACCTTGTCCCTCATCCTAACTTTTTCTCAATTTTATTTATAGATTTTCTTGTACTTTTTATCTACCTTTTAATGTTGCTATTCTGTTGTACAAATGTCTTTTTGTTGCTATGTGGGGTTTTGCTTGTGTAGTCGAATCAGGATGTAATTAACAAACTTAATAATAAGAATCGACTTTAAGATTTAGCTGTGAATATACTTATATATAAACAAGTGATCGTATATATTTATACACAATACAATGAACAATTACAATGTATCACAAACAATAATATTTGTAAAACTAAAATTGTAGTAGCTAGCAACAGAAGGTAAATTACTATTTTCTCAAGAACTCCTGCCTTAACGCCATATTCAGTTCCAAGGTAAATTACTATTATCTCATCTAGGTCTAAATGCATTTTAGTACTTTTCAAAATTAAATTTGTTCATGTAGAGATCTTTACAATTAATTTGTAAAATTGATATTCTGTAATTTAAAAAAAAAATTACATTTTTGTCCAATTTAATTAAAATTGATGAATTTTATCAACTTAGAAATCACGTACATAACAAGTTACTTTCAAAATTAATTTTTTTATTTTTTAATTGTACCAAAAACTTAAAAAAATTAAAAAACAATATGTAAAGCTATAAATGATTTTCAAATTTTTTTTCATGTTTTTTTAATTTTTGATATAATAAAAAAATCAATTTTGAAAGTTACGTGCTATGTACGTAACTTTTAAATTGACAAAATTTATTAATTTTAACTCAATTGGACAAATATACAATTTTTTTTCAAATTGAAAAGTATCAATTGTACATAATTAACAAATTAATTATAAAGACTCTTATGTGAACAAATTAAATTTTAAAATATACTAAAGTGCATTTAAATTTTGTTATTACTTGTTTTTGTGCTTCCAATCTTAATTTTCTTTTTAGTACTAATCCTTCTCTCTCTCTCTCTCTCTCTCTCTAAACATCCACCTACTTTAACAATACACTGTGCAATATAATCAATATACACACACATACAAATATATATCCACATTTGAAGAAAAATAATGTAAAAAGAATTTTTACTCTGATTTTATTTTATTTTTATTTTTTTGAATACCTTTTAATTTATATCCTTGCAGCCTTTTTACATTCATTGACTAAACAAGTAACCCCTTTTTTGGTCCATATCAGCATTAAACTGAAGTAATTGTGTTTTGTGATTTCAAAGACAAAATATTGCAAGGATGTCATTATTTTATATAAAGGATAATTAGAAACTAAGCATATATAACATTTTACCTATCAATGCTGGGCAGAGCGGCAGAGTGCAAAATGGCACTAACAAGTCGCAGCTACCAGCTGAGTGCAACTCCAGTTACTATTTTTGCACATTTGTTAGTAATGGCAGTGACAATCCTTGTGCTTGTTTGGCTCCTACACCTACGACAAGGCCTTGCCTTCAAATCTTTCAAGAAGCAGAAAATTGTAAATGTAAACTCTTCCTAATAACCACTCCCTTTGCATTTACAATTTTTCAGTTTATGATCTTTCTTTAGTTCTGAATATCTTCCTCTTTTGCAGATGCATATACTGCTAATGATACTTGGGCCTATTTTAGCTGCAGGAGAAGGTAAAAACATAAGGTTTTCAGTATCATGTTAAACTCAAGTTCTTTTCTTTCTGTTTTTCCAATTTAAATTGCAAAAAAATACACTTCTTGCAAAGTGAGAACCTAGGTTTGAAGCAGTTTGTATCATTTATAGCACAACCTGTTTCTATAAAAACAAATCACATTTTTATAGAAAAACTTTGTAACTTGTAGCTTGTAAGGTTGTTTCATCTATGATCTCTCCTCTCTTGTCCAAAGAAAAAATGAAGAATGATTATAATAACAATCTGAATGAATCTCAATGAAGCAGCAATCATGGCATACCAGACAGTCAATGCTCGAAAGAGGTATCAGAAAGCAGTGCACTTACTATTCCACTTCATTGCTCTTGTGATCGGTGTTTTGGGGACTTATGCGGTTTTCAAGTTTCACAATGAGATAGGGCTTTACGATATGTTTACTTTACATTCCTGGCTGGGTATCATCACCATCTGTGCATTTGGTCTGCAGGTAATACTTTGCTTCAATAACACAGAGATAAATTTCCAGTGTGTTCTGTTGCTTAAAATCATTGTCATCTTCTTTTCCACAGTGGCTGTTTGGCTTTTTCACCTACTGGTTCCCAGGTGCAGAGAAGTCAACAAAAGCCACACTGAAACCATGGCATAAATTTGTGGGCATGGTCATCTTCCTCTTAGGAATATGCACAGCTGAGATAGGGTTGGCTCGAGTTGGTTACTTCTTGGGGCGCAGCCAAGAAGCTCTTATTGTCAACTTTACTGGCCTCTTAATCTTTCTTTTTGCAGTGTGTGTAAGCCTCTCTGTCATCTTGCCTCGAGATGATTAGTAGTGTTGTTGAGGCCCCAAAGAGCTTCCATACACTTGTAACTCAAATATGGACTATTTATTACCTTCTCTTTAATCAGTTCTTAACCAAAACAGAAATTATAAAATAATTTTGAGATTTTGTTGAAGTTGTCCTTTGAACCTGCGAAATTGCAGCAAGTTTTATTAGGCATGTTTTAACTTTTTTTCTTTTTCTTTTCTTTTTCCCTCTATGTGACAAGGGAACTTATTTTTTAAACAATACATCTATGGAAAAGTTTTAAAATTGAAGAAGGAGGAAATAGTTCTTTTGGTTTCCTGCCAAAATAATCAGACAACAAACAAATTTTCTCAATAAATTATTAAGCTCGATAAAATAAAAGGTGAAAGAAGATATGATTAAGGAGAGATCCAGTAGGCATGCATGAAAGAATTTGATCTCTAAATCTTACACTTGAAAATGGTAGCAGGACAGACCACGGCTTCTGTCAACATACAATTATTTTGCATCTGCTACCAAGCAACTAGACACTCTGTTATATCCCCATCTTGAATCTTCTGTACAGTGAACGCCTGCATATAAAAGAGGTAATAAATGAATTGCAAAGAGTCCTACCCTATCAAAGATTAAAACCAAGAGTATATGTCATACTTCATTCTACATTTTGAAAAGCAGTAGAGTCGGGCCCTCTTTGCAAATTACTAATTTAACTGTGTATGTGAGGAGAGAGAGAGAGAGAGTTGTAAAAATTCCACTGAAGAAGCAGAAACTGTTTCATATTTCGACCAAGATGCTGGGCATGAAAAAATATTCAGGTCTGACTATGAATGAGTCAAACATGATTGTCAATTGAGTGGATCCACTCATTGGTAATGGTAAAATCAACATGCCAAAGCAACCAAAGCATTCTGTCTTCAAACTATTAGGCAGTGAAGTCCAACATCATTGTCGTAGTAACTCACTTGCCACAAGTTATCAATCTGCAAAGGCCATGTAAATATAAGCAATGACCAAGTCATAACTGAACTTGTTCTTTTATTTGTTGATCCAATGTACTTAGTGTACTAAAAATAATGCCTCTTTTTGGATGAGAAGAATCTCCTGCTATGAAAGTGTTCTTCTTCCTCTCTACTTCAATCCAGCTGCATCCTGCTGGCTTTTTTAAATCTCTAGTCTTCATCAGTCTTCTTACTTCCACAACCCGATCCCATCTAGCCTCTGCTGCATATAGGTTTGACATCACTACATAGTTGCCAATGTTATCAGCTTCAACTTCAAACAGGTGATCAGCCACAAGACAGCCTAATTCCACCTTATGATGTGTCCTACAGGCACCTAGCAACGTCCCCCAAATGTTTGCATTAGGTTTAACTGGCATCCTAGTAACAAAGGAAAAAGCATCATCAACTCGGCCACCTCGAGCAAGAAGATCCACCACACCAGCATACTGTTCCATGGTTGGTTTCATCCCATGAACCTCTTCTATAGAATAAAATATCTTCAACCCTTCATTCACAAGGCCAGCATGACTGCAAGCAGATAATGCAGCAGTGATGATAACATGATCAGGCTTTATACCCATCTCAAGCATATGAGAGAAGACAATCAATGCCTGCTCCCCCATACCATGCATTGCAAACCCACCCACCATAGCTGTGAACATAACCAGATCCTTATATGGGCTTGACTGAAAAAGCTTATAAGCACAGGCTATAACACCACATTTTGCATATACATCTAACAGAGCTCCCTTCAAGTGAATATCATCAAGACACAATCTAATAACATATCCATGACACTGCCTCAGAAGATTGATCGAGGCCATCTGAGAACATACTGGAAGGAGGCTCATGATAGTCACAGCATCAGGCTTCAATCCATGAGCTTGTAACTGCTGAAAGAAATAAAGAGCTTGATCAGGACAATCATTTTCAGCATAAACACGAACCAATAGATTCCAAGTTGTGAGATCTGTTTCAAACATCTTGTTAAATAAAATACATGCATCATCATGAGCTCCACAATTTACATAACCCGAGATCATTGAATTGCAAGTGACCAAGTTCTTTTTGTCTGATAAAGTTTGAAAAGTCTTGAATGCATACTCCATCTCACCACATTTCGCATATGCATCAAGCAATGCATTTCCAATAGTAGGTACAACCTCGCCTACTAAATAACCACCCCTGATTGAATAACCATGAGTTTCCTTAACCTTGTTCACTGTCAAAATTGTAGCACAAAAACGAATTATGATCAAGATGGTAACAGAGTCAGGCCTTAATCCTTCAATATACATCCTTTCTAATAGGTTCAGAAACTCGGTAGCATACTCACTCTCTGCAAAGGCATCAAGCATAGAATTCCATGATATTAAATCTGTCCTGGACATCATAAAAAATGTTTTGGATGCTGCCTCTACATTGTTGCATTTTGCATAGAAACTTACCATAGCATTTCCCACTGCTATGTCTTCACAGAGGCTAGGATGTCGAAACATATACCCATGCATACTTTTGCCTACCCACAAGTCCTGTAAGCATGCACAAGCAGGAAGAATGCTGAGAATAGTTACAGAATCTGGCCTAATTTTATCCACTAAAAGTAACCTATGAAATAAATCCAATGCTTTCAACCATTCACCATTTGATGTATACCCTGAAATAACAGCATTCCATGAAACCAAGTCCTTATAGTTCATCCTTTGAAACAAGGACTCAGCTTGTTCTGTTTGTCCAAATCTTAAATAGAAGCTTACCAAAGAATTGCACACAGAAACATCTGCTTCCAATTCAGTCCTGCGTATTACATAACAATGGATTTCTCTTCCAGATCGGTAGGCAAAACCTTTATTCAAAGAAGCACAAACAGGCAAAATAATTGCAATAGTTGCATAGTTGGGTTTTGTTGGACCTTTCAGCAACCTACCGAATAAGTTGAATGCATCATTGATGAACCTATTCTCAGCAAACCCTGCAATTATGGCATTCCATGAAACAGCATCTTTGTGGCTAATGCTATTAAATGCAGTATATGCATCATAGTAAACTAGACCACATTTTGCATACATTGATACAAGAGAATTTCCTACAAGATTGTTTGTCTCCAATCCAGATTTAATCACATAAGAATGAATGCACATTCCTGCATCTATGAATCCTAATCGAGCACATACTGGCAAAATGATAGCAACGGTAATAGGGTTTGGCTTCACCTCACCACCTCTATACATTGCATAAAACAAGTTCATTACCTTGTCATTGTGCATTCGAGACCTAGAAAACCCAGATAGGATGATATTCCATATGACAGTGTCATAGTTGCCCATCTGGTCAAACATTTTTTTGCAATCATCAAGCTCGCCACATTTGGCATACATGTTAAGCAGTGCTTTTGAAACAGCCTGACAGGAAAAATGGCCCTGTTTCACAACATAACCATGAATAGCCTTCCCCAAGCTGATGGCAGAGAGGGCAGAACATGTCTTGAGAATGGGTCCAAGTACTCGATGATTGGGTTCACGCCCTAATAAAGATTGTATATTTTGAACGAAAAGGGACAAATTATCAACTTTCCCGGCATAAAAACAATAGTTTCTGATTGTGGTTTTCCATGTTTTGCAATCTGGGTGAAGCATATCCACAATCAGCTGTCATATGCCTTTAGTCATTGATCACACAACAACTAGTCATTGTTATCAAAAATGAAATCTCCGCTTTAATCAGCTAGAAGTAGAATTTCGAAGTGCTAGTTCTACAAAAGAAGTCCCTTCTCTTTGGTATTACTACAAACACCTTGCACTCAAAGCTCATTGAATATTGATTCAATCACAAAAGATTCTACCTGTTGTTGGCATAGAGGACCAGGAAGACATGGAAAAGATATGAGACAGCAACTCTGACTGAAAAAAGAAACAAAGGATAGACTCAATTTATTCTTTTAGTTAGCGGGAGTTGGGATGATCATTCAAAAATGGTAATGGGAAAATGGTGGGTAAACCAGTGTTCAGCTGGCAGCCGCTAACTCCATTAGCAATGGAGGATATATGCGTCGCCACAAATTTTCGGCTTCCAACAGTTTAGCTTTGGAGACTGATCCGAAAGTTGCAGCCCAACCCAACCGAGTTCATGGTGAAAAACAGAGCCCTTCGTAATAATGGAGGTTTTTATTGTACTTGTATATATTCTAAGTTGTAATTTATTCTTTTAGATAATAATAATAATAAATCTGTGACACCCAAATATATTCCAATTAATTTGTCATTATTGATTGAAAAACTCATATAATTTAAAACGGTGATACTACGTTATTTTTTATTATTTTTATTAATCATGTATTCTGTAAATTCAATAATATATAATCATGTCATGTGATCATAAATAAAACATATAGATATTACAAAATATTTATTAAATGTTCATTTATGAGTAGTCCATTGTAGCACATCTCCCATGTAATTGTTACAAAAGCAAATTAATGGCTACCTTTGTTTGCTGCTTATATGCTGCTGCAGAGTCACATGAAGAGAAACAAAGGCCTTGCTCCAATCTGGCTGGTTGATGCAGTAAGAAATATGGTGTATCAACTCACCTCAAGTCATCTAGTTGTCATTGACTTATCGCTTAGTTTGTTAATCTATTAGTTATGCTGTATCTTTTCTCATAGCTGTAAGACACGGTTGTTTTCATATACAACAATACAATATTATTTTTTGCTCTTGTTATGTTCTTAACTTGGTATCCGAGCTTTATAGATTCTTGGAGCATCTTTTCTCTTTTTGTTTTTCACTTCAGTCATTGATGGTTTGCAATATTTATATATTTTATATATTTTAATATTTAATTTTAACATGTTTTATTCACTTAAAATAGATTAATACAAAAAAACAGTGACAAAATTATAATTAATTAGAAAAATAAAAAACAGTTGTAAAATCGTAATTAAGTAAACATTGGCAGCAAGGTAGTGCAGCTCAGGTGCATGCCCAGCTACCTGGGTGGGCGCGAATTCAGTCGTTTTTGTACGATTTTATCAGTTTTAGCCTTAGATTTTAGTATAAATATGTTTTATCATTATTGTAAAGAGGAGCTGACTTCTAGAGAAATTTTAGCATTAGAATTAGATTTTTTATCTCAAGTTTGTGCTTCTAAACTTCTTTTTTTGGGTAAGAATAATGCTAAACTAGTTATGTAATTGGAGATTTATTTTTATTTCAGTCTAATTTAATCATTCAGTTTATGTTCTTCTATGTTTATTGTTTATTTTTTCAATTTCTCATAGTTAAAATTTGTTACTGTTATTTTTATGTGAGATTAAATTATTACTAAATTGGATTCTCAATCGTATTGGATTTTTAATAATTAGTAGCAAATAAACTTTAATGGTTATGTTTTCAGTTTCTATTANTCTTTTCATAATCTTTTATAAAACATAAATTAGATTAAAATTTTGCAACGTTTGTAAAGTTTATCTTTATTTGGCTTTTATCTTGTTCTGGATTATTTTATAAGATAATTTCATATCACTTTGATTCTAGATTTAATTTCAGAATTTATACATAATTCATTATCGTATCTGGATTAGTTTATTTTAATGAGAAATATTAAATAATTAGGTCGTGCAAATTATTTATGTCAAACTGAATGAAGAATTAAAATTTTTATGTATCCCAAAAGTTTATCTCATTGATTTATTTCCATATTTATTAGTTTTGATATAATTTAAATTATTTTACAAGCAAGCAAAAATCTTACATTTTTACTTCAATATTTTATTAGGATAAAATTTAAATTGCAATTCAACACAGCCTCTGTGAATTCGACCTGGACTTACCACTACTATAATTTTGGTAAATTCAGTATTATAATTTAGTGTTTACGACACACATCAGGCATAAGTGGCGCTGCTGCTTTAACAGTTAAAATCTCAGGAATATTCACATATTCATTCTCAACAAAGCTCACTGAAAACAACTTCCTTCAATAGCGTCAACAAGCACTTGCAGCCATCAAAAGAAATAGAATGCTAACCTATATTTATGACAAGGATGATATGCCAGCTGGATTTCTCACTGAAACTGACAAGAATGTCAATGAAGCCTTATCACCTTAACACAAGGTTACCAAATACTCATATTTTGGGAGCTAGAATCAATGACATTTAACATCCAAACTCAAATGATGGGATGTGAAATAGCTTTCCAAGTATAGGACAGAGTTGAATGACTTTTCTTTTCTCAATAACATGCCAGAAATATACAATACAAACTCTAGCTCCAGAAATAAAGAAGGGTGGTCTCACAATTGCTGAGTATCTTCTAAAAATTAAAAATATTACTCATGCTCTTGCTTCTGCTGGTCACATAGTCTTTGAAGAAGATCAAATACTTCACGTTTTTAGTGGTCTTGGCACTAAATACATGTTTTTGTTGTCTCACTCACTGCAAGAATAGAACCAGCAAAACATCTTGATGTCAGCTCTATGCTTTTGGCTCATGAATGTCATATTGATCAGCACAATGTTGTGACAGATTATTCAATACAAGTCAATGTTTTCTCTAACAAACACGCGTCTAAAAACAAGTTTCATTCATCTTTGACAATCAACTCGTTCAACTAGAAACCATTTCAACATGATGAACGAGGAAATGTTCGAAGAGACTATGCTACTCATTATGGGGGATGTGGAAGCTAGATGGGTCGTGGAAAAGGTAACATAAATTTTAGAACTAATTCCTCTAATAAGCTATTTGCCAAATATGTGAAAAACAAAGACACTTAGCAGCCAATTGCTACAATCGGTTCAACCAAAATTACCTAGGTCCAAATAGCACTACTCAAAACGCCATGTCTGCAATGGCTGCAGTCGGGGATTCCCTCGACGACCGCAATTGATATCTAGTTCGGGTGCAACAAACCATTGCACACCAGATGCTAGCAGCTTAATGGACAAACAAGAATAGACATGAGCATAAAAAATATTTATGGGCAATGGTGAAGGTTTGACAATCTCAAATACTGGGTTCATCTTTGATTTCATCTTCCTTAAAGCAATCACATAACAAGCCTTATATCTTAAAAATCTTCTACATATTCCAAAGATAACCAAGAATTTACTTAGTGTTTCAAAGTTTTCACATGATGGTGACATTTTCTTTGAGTTCCATCTACATCTTTGTTTTATTAAAGATCATGTTACGGGACAATTCTTCTTCAAGGCAGGCATAAACATGGATTATATGCCTTTAATGTTAGGAATCATGCAAAACAAAGTAGCAATAGCAGATGTGGTAAGACAAAAACACTACTTTGTGGAAAATCTCCTCTAGTAAGTACTTTATCAATAAAATTTCTACCTCATGCAACCAAATGGCCTTAGTTGCTAATAGAACAAACTTTTCAACCCTCACCTTATGGCATTAAGGGTAGGGTAGGGCTAATAATTGCTACTCCACCTTCCATTTAATTGATTAAAGACACATAAAAAGTTGCCCATTAAAGAACTTTGCATTTTTCTTAAACATAACTGACTAAGAATGCATATTGGTTAATCATTATTTATTGAATCTAACATTTCAAAACTCCAACACCATGTTTTTGACTATTAATTACAACCACTTATAATTTGTATTTTTACACATTTGGTAAATAGAGAGCAAACGAGATGGTGATGGAGAACTAGAAGGCGGACAACCAGCGACGAGCCGATGACCAACAGAGACGCGATCTAGAAACCTGTGGTAAGAGATGAAAAATATAATAAAAAAAATTGAAAAAGAAAAGAATAAACAACAGACAGATGCAAAAAGTAAATAGGAGGAGCTTGATCAGAACCATAAGGCCTGAGGGATTGGTGAGAATGGCATCGATATAGAGAGAGGCAGAGAGGTGAAAACTAGACCTGGCAAAATGTTACACGACACGATAACACGACACGAAACAACACGATAATTTGCGGGTTTGGGTCCGCGATATCGGGTCGGGTTGATATCAGTGTCACACGATAAGACACGATAAGAAAACGAGTTGAAACGGGTTGGAACACGATAACACGATGGGTCACGATAAGACACGATAAGAAAAATATTAATTTAATTATAGTTAACTTTTTACATTACTTTTTTTTTAGTTTTAGAAAACTATAAAATTCATATTTTATTTCATTGAAAAATTACAATTTTTATATCTATTTATATATTAATATTTTGTTTTATATTCTATATTTTTTATTACTTATATTAGATGTACAATTTCTGTTTGATTTATAATATTTTGAATATTTTTAAATTTATAATTGAAATGCATATTTTGTTTTTCAGTTACGATAAATATTTAATATAGCTTTAATTCGTAATATTTTACATATTTTAAATTCACAATTATTATTTATGTTGAATTTTAGTATGTTAATATATATTTTTTTAAATGTTTAACATATTATTTGAATATGTATTTAGGTTTAATAGACATGAATTGATAATGATTTATCATTTGACAATATATATTAATTTAAATAAAAAAAATAAAACACTCACGTACATGTCTAGTAAACACGAATAAAACACGACACGAACACGACACGACACGACACGAACACGGTTCAACACAACACGTTGCCAGGCCTAGTGAAAACCCTAGGGCTTGCAGTCTTCCTTGTTTAAACTTGTCGTTTTGAAAAAAAATTATATATATTAAACATATTTATAAAGAAAAAAAATAATACAAATATTGGGTCGGGTTCGAGGTGGAGACCTTGTAACCCGTCCCCACCTAGGATCGAGTTCCCATGGGTATCGGGTTGATCGGGTCAAATTGTCATCCCAATATTGCATCAACATTTAGGCCACTCCTCAGTTGATGTTGTCAAAAATGAATTGAAATGTTGTAATATTTCCTTTATTTCTGATATTAATACAAATGCTGGTAAACATCGAAAAATTACATTTCTCGTTATCTAACACTAAGAATATTGAACCCCTCAAATTAATTAGTGCTGATCTGTGGGGTCCTGCTTCCATGGTTTCTTCGAAATGATTAGCTTTGTTGATCATTATACCAGATTTACATGGATTGTTATGATGAACAATAAATCAGAAGCTCTCATAGCATTTCAATTATTCAAAGCACAAGTGAAATTCCAGTTTCATAAGAAAATAAAAATACTTCAGACAGATGGGGAGGGGAGCTTAAGTTGTTTGTTCCATTTCTTAACTCCTGTGGAATCTTATTATGACTCTTGCCAGCACATACATGGGCAAAACAGAGTTGTGGAACTGAAGCATCGTCACATTCTAGAGACAGGCCTCACTTTACTTGCTTAAGTGTTCATGCCTATGCGTTTTTGCGATGAAGCATTCACTTTAGCAATTCATGTTATTAATATGTTACCATTTTTACAATTGGGAATCACACTCCATGGGAACTACTGCATAAATTTAGGCCTAATTATACCATGCTTCAAATGTTTGGTTCTTGCAACTTTCCTACCATCTGATCTTATAACAAGCATAAGTTCATGTTTCGTTCTACTCCTTGCACGTTTTGGGATACAATAATCATCATAAAGGCAACAAGTATATAAATGCATATGGGAGATTACATATTTCATGACATATTATTTTTTATGAGTCTTTATTTACATATGCAACTAATACTTCTTCGAATGATTATCGGGGTAGTGACTATATGTTTTCATCGACTTCTTTTCCACAATTTCAAATTTTTCAGACTCTTACTGCCACATAATCACATCTCATATCTCTTGTACACGTGACCAGCACTTTTTCCTCTCCTCAGTTTGACATTTCCCATACAACTACAACAACTGTATATACAATGTCACAAATCTCTTCGTCCACAGAGTCTCCTCCCTTACCAAAAACTAAAAATGTGCATCAAATGATCACAAAGGCTAAAAACAGGTTCTTTAAAACCACGAAGTTTTCTATCTTCAAAAGCAGTTGTAGAACAGCATTCTCTCAAAGAAGCCTTGGAGTCCCAAAGTTGGAAAGAAGCAATGACAAATGAATTTATGGCTCTAGAAAAACAATACCTTGTCTTTTGTTCCAACTCCTCCAAATCGAAAAATAGTAGTGTGTAAATGGGTTTACCTAATCAAACGAAACTCTGATGGAAGTGTCCAACACTAGAATGCTACACTCATAGCCAAAGCATTTCACTAAATTCTCAGGTTTGATTTCAAGGAAACATTCAATCCAGTAATAGAACCAATCACCATCTGGGTTCTTCTCACAATTGCTCTTGCAAGAAACTAGCATATACATCAATTGGACTCCAACAATGCCTTCTTGAATGAAACTTTACATGAAAAAGTCTATATGGAACAACCTTCAAGTTTTATTGCCAACGGTACCTCACACCTTGTCTGTAAACTTCACAAAGTCTTTTATGGTCTCAAGCAAGCCTGTTTGAGAAACTTGGAGCTGCCATCAATTCTCTTAGTTTCAGACAATCCAAAGTTGACCATTCTCTGTTTATTAGATTCTCGACCACATCAACCATGTACTTATTATAGCATACATTGATGATCATATTATAACAGGCAGTATACTACATGCAAAAGATCAATACTCTAGTTCATCATTTACACTCCATGTTTTCTCTCAAAAACTTGGGTCTTTTAATTTTTTTCTTGGGCATTGAAATTCTAAACACTCCTATAGGTATATTTTTTATCTCATAAAAAATATAATAATAAATAAATTCAATAACAACAACAACTTGTAGAAGACTTGCTTCACAAAGCCTGCATGTTTGATGCCAAGCCACTTCCTACTCCAATGGTGGGCAGCTTCCAAATTTCAGCTACCAAAGGTGACACATTTTCTAATTCAAAGTTATATCGTAGCATTATAGGAGCATTTCAATACTAAAAGCTCACACTTTGGCTTTAACCGTCAACCGTGTGTGTCAGTACATGCAATACCTACTGGATACTCATTGGAAGGCAGTTAAAAGAATCTTCATACCTACGAGGAACCATTCACTTTGGCTTTATTTTTCTCGTTCAATATTGTAGGTTACTCTAGTGAAGATTGGGCATCAAACCCTAATGATAGTAAATCAACCACTTGCTACAGTTTATTTTTGGGCTCTAATATTATCAGCTGGTGTGCTAAAAAGTAGATGACAATGTCCAAGTCATCTACAAAGGCTGAGTATCGAAGTCTTGCATGTGCTGCTACAGATGTGACATGGCTTTGTTATCTATTTTCTCAGCTTCACTTATTAGTCCCAAAGCCTCCTATTTTATGGTGTGATAACCAAAGTTCAATTGTTCTCGCTCACAACCCAATATTTCATGCTCGTACTACACACAATAGTGTTGATGTTCATTTTATTAAAGAGAAGATCTCTATAGAAATTTTGGCTAAGAGTTTCAACTAAAACAAAAGATGGAAAATAAGAAGGAAACAACTCTCAAAACTCTGAAAAAAATTCCAGCGTATTCATATATTCAATTCTACACAAATACAAGCTAAAAAAGAATATATAAATACACAAAACAATATTCTATGAACAGTAGGAAACATGCTACATCTACCTAATCACTGTCCAGCCATTCTTTCATCATGTGGCTTACATAATGCCACCCAAATGCAGCCATACTTTAATACAAAATATCCCACATTTTTAGTGATTCTATCACAACCAACTAACAAACATTAAACTAAACTAACACAACTATTTAGTTACTTCAACTATGGGTAACCTTACTTCATTTTAATCAAAAATATATTAAACACAAAAAGTATCAATATTAAACTTTCTAAAAATGCCACAATCTAACAATCTCTGATGGCAGTCTTATGATTGGATATGTTCCTACTGTGGATCGAACGGCAGACATGTTTACCAAGGCTTTGTCCGCTTCACGTTTGTTACTTCTTCGGTCCAAGCGCACAGTGTCTTCACTGACTATGACCTTGAAGGAGGTTGTAAGAGATAATGGTGTATCAGCTCACCCAAGTTATCTAGTTGTCACTGACTTATCTCTTAGTGTGTTAATCTATTAGTTAGGCTATATCTTATCTCATGTGGTAGACTTTGTTGTTATCTTGATAAATGTTATCGTTTGTTAGCATATATCTAGATTGTTTGGCTTATCATGTATTTAGTTATAAATGTTATAACACAGTTGTTTTCATATACAACAGTACAATATTATATTTGCTCTTCTTATTTTCTTAACTGAAGCTTCTCATAATGAAATTAATGGTTCCATTCCAATGGACATAGAAAACCTGAAAATCAGATTTCCTCATCCATAGAACCAAACAAACTCATTGGACAACTTCCCTCAACTCTATGTTGCTGGCGAAATTAGCTTTTTATCACTTTTTCCAAACCAAATGAAGTTTACATTTAAAGATAGGGAAGCTAAAGAACATTCATACTCTCGTACTGAGTGAGAATTACATTAGTGCTAGTGGACTAATCCCACGCAGTCTGGGTCAATTAACCATACTATCAGTTTATACAAACCATATTAGTGTTTCAATTCCTTCTCAGATATGGAATCTGACCAACCTTACTCATATTAGACCTTGGTAATAATAAGCTCATTGAACAAATACCTCCAACTCTAGGTCAATTTACTAATTTGTTTAGACTTACCTAAATTCTCATACCTAATAAATGGATCTACCCCTTTATCAATTGGACAACTAGTGAGTCTGAGTTTTCTTTGCTTAAATGGCAATATGCTCAATGGACCACTCCCACCAACATTGAATCATTTATCCAAGTTGACAGAACTATTTAACGGAATCAATCCCTTCAGAACATTGAGACTGGAGAATAATCAATTAATAGGTACGTTACCTCCTTCTATATGCAATTTAACCAGCCTACAAGATTTGCACCTTAGTTTGAACCAACCAAGTGGTTTTTTGCCTATTGGATTAGGGAACAACTTCATTCTAACAACCTCATTGGTCCAATTGTGCTGTCTTTAGGCAATCTTGAGAGTATAGAACATAATATTGACTTGTCAAGCAACGATTTCAATGGAAACATAGCTATGGAGATTAATAACCTTTCTAGGCTCACTTTTTAGACCTCTGTCACAACTCCATTGTTGGGGAAAATACCTTCCTAACTTTCCAACCTCATAAATTTGACCACCTTGAACCTTTCCTATGACAATCTCAACGGTAGCATTCCCTCTTCTATTCTACTTCCGTTTGAGAAGTATGTATTCATTACTCATATCTCGATGGAACAAAGAATTATGTGGTAATTTCACAGGTTTTTCTTAAAATTTTGAATCTCACTCCACAAGAACGGAAACATTATTTGTTCCCATCTTGATTATCCTTGCCTTGTTGATTCTTGTGCTTTTGGTATTGTACTACAAATGCTGGTGGAGAGAAAAAAAAAATAAACAAAAAATTAAAAAATAAATAATAATAATAATAATAATAATAATAATAATAATAATAATAATAATAATAATAATAATAATAATATCTAAAAAAAAGTAAGTGCAAGCTCATGGATGAAATAAGGACGACGAGAAAGAATTATAAATGGAAACAAATCACGACTACCTAATGGTAAAGCAGTTGCAATGAAGAAACGTCCACACTTTAGAAGCTGAAGAGCCTGCTTTTAGAAAGAATCTCAAAAATGAGGAATAAGACATCAAAACATTGTGAACTCCATGGTTTTTGTTTACATAAAAGATGTACGCTTTTAATCTACGAATACATGGAAAGAGGAAGTTTGTTTTGTGTATTGAACAATGATGTTCAGGCTGTGGAATTGGTTGGAGAAGAAGAGTGAATATTATCAAAGGAATAGCGAAGCATTGACCAACCATGGGAAGTGTTTCTTGCTTGCAGAACAACATTGGCTAATCATTGTTTCCATTAAATTTCAATTAGGCAGCTCATGAACCCCCACAAGTCTATCTAGACTAACGCATGACCAAAAGTGAGATTACATTTCAGTTCAACGATGATATACATGTAAAGGCATTATAGAAAATTGTGTTACAAATTTTCTACTACTATAAGATTTAAATTAATACTAATGCATGAATGGTTCTTTAAAACAATAAAATCGCAATAAAAAGTCAGAAATATTCTGTTTCTTGAAGGGCAAAGTAAATGATTTTTTATCCTCCTAGTAATTGGGGCTAAAGTAAAATTAATCTTTTTTTACCATTTTAATCATGATTAATTTTGACAATTTGATCATCATGATAACTAATGGAGAAAATGGAGAAAATTTCAGATTATTATCTATTCCATTTACATAAGATGAGCCTATTACAGAAAATGCACGCTAAAAAGAGAAGCACACATCAATTATCCAAACGAAGAGCAGAATGCCCAATGATTTAACCTAATCTTTATGAAAGAGAAACTACACAATAATCAAATGATAAGCATACTCAAGAAATGTTTGTATGAGTATTGATCGAGTTCGAAGTTTCGAAAATAATATCTGGCATCATCACTTTCAAGTTGTTTAATTGTAAACAATGAAAAAATCAAAAACTCTTGCTTAATACTTTATGCCATATCCAAAAAAGTTACCAAACCACACTCACACCACTTGGTAATTCTCTGTAACCAACTGTGTTCTTTGAGAAAATTTGGGAGGAGCTCCGCCTTTGAGAGGGAGGACGTTCACAACCTGCATGTAAGAAGTTGACATCAACAAAGTTTATAGAGGGAAAGAAAATGATCCGAGTCAAACCACAAAACAAAACTAGGGAAAAGATAAATCAGAACATGTGGACATTTTATGCATAGAGCAATCTTGTATGCAAAGCTTCTAAAAGACAACATCATAAACGATAACAAAAGTCATGGTAACAGGTAAAGGCAAAATATTAAATTATAATTTATCACAAGATACCATGTCAACATTACCATGGTCCGTAATGGCACTATTCACAAGAATCAAGATTGACAGATATGAGATTTTTTTATTTTTTATTTTTTATTTTTTTTTGGGTGAATAGATGGATATGAGATCGAAGAGCATTACAAACCAACAACTTGACCAATAGGTTTGAGGCATGGCCAAGTTACAAGTAGACCAAATAATCATACAATAAAAATAAGAAATCTAATTTAACTTATTGGAAGTGCTACTTTTCTGTAAAACACTACACTGAATTAGAGTTTAGCAGTGACATTGTTTACACAATGTTATCAACTCATTATCAGTAAGGGTAAGGCAAATAGCATAACAGAGAACAAGAGTAATGTATCATTCATTACAGAAATAGGATGCAAAACCAAACAGGAAGGCAATGCAAACCTTGAGATCACTGAATGTATTAGTAGCAGAGAACCGCACAGATATTGGGAAAAATACAGATGAATCAGCTGCAGGAACAACAAACTCCATCGATCCACTGCCATGGTTTGAGTTATAAACAAAACACCCTTAGCACTAGTATACGTAAAATATATAAAGAAAATAAAGCATAAAAAAGAAACAAAAATTAAGAAGTCAAACAATCACAAACAATCACAGACCTGCGATTTGAGTTATCAATAAGAAGTATAGACCACTCCAAGATGGAATTCCTTGAGTCATATCTGCAAGATAAAATATGGAAAAAAAATAAATAAATAAAAAATTGGATATTGAACTTGCAAAAAGGAAAATGTTAGAAAGACAGCAAATAAAATAATTGAAAATGCTACCAGACTGCCTCATAAAATATAAGACATCATCATAAAGTTTTAAGAATATTTGAACCCACATATGCTCCAAGTTATTGAAAGCAGATCTAGCACCCAATTCATTGTAAAACAAATGAAAACAAAGTACAACTTTAAAAAGATGATAGTAGATCTTGAACACAAGTTCAAAAACTAAATGCCCGAGTAGTTTGTAGTTCCATATTTGTGCTGGATATATTTTTTTCATCACACTAAACTTACAAATCTATCTAGGGTAACATGCAGTTACCGGGAAATTCCAAAGAACAGTTAATTAGGAACTTAATTCTGACATTATATCATGTTCTCTTAAATACTTTAAGAATCAGGATCCTCTTCTTTATTCTTTTTCTTTTTTCCATTCTTGTTTATTCTTGTTTTCAAATCCCAACTGTGATTTGCCAATCCAATGGATGATATAAAACCATTTTATCAATAAAAAATTCTAAAAGATAATTATATTCAAATAAAACATATGCTGTGGATATATATGTCAAGTGTTAAAAAACAAGTATGCACAAGCGTATAGCAAAACCAAGCAGAGGATCTGGATCCATATTTTAATAAACCTATAATTTTAGTAGCTAAATTTAGGAATTTCTAACATATTAAGATTCTGCAATCCAATACAATTGCATTATCAAAAAATCATTAATCAAATCATGCACAGCAGAAAATATTTATGGAACACAAGTGTTCTCACTTCTTAGTTTTGAAAATATGAGGATATATTCCAAATCCATTGCCCACAACAAACATCAATATAACGTCATATATTTAATCAAAAACTAAATATACTATCTGCTCAGTTGCCATTTATTGCTGAACATACCAGCTAGAAGTAAAACAAAGTAACTGAATTTCTCACCTCCATTCACCATCAATCTGCCTTACACCTGGAGCCTCACGGAGTGCTGGAAGGGGTACTGAGACCACAACATTTCTCAGATCAAACATTGCTGAAGCTTCATATTCAATGCTGACATAAGTTTCACTTCCAGAAACAGATGGCCAGCAGTTGACTGCAAGATACATAAACATCAATGACCTAAGCAAACAAGACAACTCTATAAACCAAATTTTTAAGAACATTCAACCCACTTGTCAATGGAACCATTGCCTCGTCTGCACTTTGCATTCTCCACTTCAAAAGACCAACACCTGCTGCATCACCAGTTTGACCAGTGGGAAAAGGCCTATTATGATCCTTCAGGCCTAGAATTTTTTCATTGGAAAATAATTCTTTATTCATGTTAGGGTGTGTTTTGAAAAGGATGCCCGGATTGTCACCAGTTTCAATCTGAAAATCAGGCACGATATTTCAAAATTGCAATAAGACAAAGCATCATGTGCTAATGTTGCAAGTTTAATAACTGCAGCAAGAAACAGCTAGCAACTAAATTAATCTCAAATGTGAAAGAAGGTGGCTGACACTTTTACTTTTAGTAAAGTAAGCGAATTGAAAGCTGAGTAACATGTTACCATAAATATCATCAATTAATACTACCACTTGGATCTTGCCCGCAGAAAGGCTGCACACAAAAAATACCTGGACTTGGATATGTGCATCTTCTTGGTTAAGAATTTGCAGTGATAAGGTTCCTTGAACATCAAAGTTATTGACTCCACCATCACGTTTAAGTGTTACATTGATTTTCTCCTCAACAGTCAAGGTAACAGGATCAGTTAGAGGTGGGGCAGCTGATTTTGACTGGCCTGCTCTAGGCTGCACATCTTCAAGGATTACTTCCCCTTCCGCTTTCAAAGACTCCAAGAACTGGTTAGCCCTTTGTGATTTACCCAACTGCATGCCAAGACCTTTAGGAGGAGCAGTCGCAGCTGAAGGTGCACGACCTGAGGATGGGTTAAACGAGTTCTTTTACTTCAAGAAATATAAATCTAACCAACTGATTCTGGAAGAGGTCAAAACAATCTATGTTGATATTATTACAAATCTCAAGACATTATGCACTTCCAACATATTCCATACTCCTAAGCAGAGTAATAAACCACTTTGAAAAGCGTAAAACTTATAAAAAACAGTTTGGAATAATGTCAAAATACTAAGAGAGTATATAAATAAAGATCACAAATCAATCATATCCCACAAATAAATATTAGCCATGAATAATAAAATTTGACATCATTGAAGAAGAGGGGGGGCGCCAAAAAAGAAAACCTTTGGCCTTGGTGGAAAATGAGTCAACTTCAGTGCTCAATCCAAAATTGGAACCGCTTCCAAAACCACTTCCAGTACTAGATATGCTCAAGTCATTAAAGCTACTATCAATTCTTCCAGAGCCCATTGACTGTAAAGACATAAATCCTCCCTTATCACCTCTATTTTTTTCAATCTGCAAAAGATATGACAATGATTTTAAAAGCGAAGTTTACAAGAGGAGTTACACAGGCAGGAGCAAAAATGATCTTTGAAAATACCTTGCTTTTGTCGATCTCACTGGCTTTGCGTTTCATGACATCCTTGGTTTCATTTATCTTGCTCTGCATTACCAGCTTGTGCAACTTCTCTTCATGACTCTCCATCTCACAGTACTGCTTAACCTGTGCAACAGTCACATTTTCTTTGTGCCCAAGAGAGATGACTTCATCAAAAGCAAAAATCAGCTCAAAAGCCGTCCTGCATATGCCCTCTTCATCTAGGGACATGGAATATTCAGGTACCTTTAAAACACTTTAAGGAACCAACCTTTTTTTTTCAATTCATTGAACCAACATTTCAACAATAATATAAACAGAAACCTCAATTTACTTATAAACCGAAGACAAAAGAACATCAAACAATGGAATTAAGAAAATAGAAATCCAGACTTATCCTAACAAGATTTATCACAAGCATAACAAATAAAGATGCTCCTGATCCAGAAATCATGTTGGTCTAAAATGAAAAGAAATAAAATAAAATAAAAAATTAATAAAATAAAATAAAAGGAAGAAGATAAACAAGAAAAGGATACAAGCTTAGAGAGCATTCGCAGAGTTTCTAAATCTTCCAAAATGTTGCTCTGTTTGTTTGTTACAAGTAGCAAGTATAAAGCTTCAATAGGCTGGTAAACATAACGAACATTTTCTGTCTCAACAAATGTATGTTGTTTTCCAGTGCCCACCAACTTTGGGAAAGCTGCTAGAAGACCTTCAATTCGGATGCGAGACATATCCACAAACTGCCTGGAAACAAGTACTACCAAAAAGGGAAGGGAAAAAAAACACCATCATTTCAATGTCTAAATAACTCTCATAATGTGATTTCTTGAAAAATTGGTTACAAACATATAAAAGTAGGGATATAGATAACTTATTAAATAGCATATCATTGTGTATACATATAAATAAAATATATGGTAAAACATACCTACGCATAAAGCCCTACCCTAATTCCATCAATTTTAGATTTTAAACATGTCCTTGAAAGCCATTATGAACAATAATGTGTAGATCGTCTAAATGTTAAAGCATCAATAAGACTTGAACTTTCTCTTTATACTAAATTTATTGTCTTTTTTCTGAAACTTGCGATACATTCCTCAAACTTAAGGAACAAGCACAGGTCTCACCTTTTCCAAAACAGAAAACATGCTCTGTTTTGATTTACCAATTCTTATTCACAAAAGCAATTTAAGGAACAAGCAGAGGACTCACCTTTTCCAGACTTGCTTACAACGGAAGCAGCAAGAACAACCTATGTCACAGATAAAAGGTATATGAGAAGAAACACTCCAAAAACATATATATGCATATATATATATACATATACATACACATATATACATGTATATACATATATATATTAGCACAAAAATCTGAAGGTAGAATATATTCAAACAAAGCGTAAAGGTATTTATTAAATTTTGACATAATATTTTACAGTAATATTAACCCATATACCATTTACTGAACTCAAATATCATTGTTCCAATAAGAGCATACTCAAATTAAAAAATAATAATAATGGGAAACAAAAAACTAAAAATATTACCATCTTGATTACTGAGAGATAAGAACCAACAACACCAACTAAAAGGCAGCAAGGATAGTAAGGAGTACCAGGCACCCTATAAAATAAAGATTCAGTCAATTTTTTAAAAATTAAAACATGAACAAAATATAAAATCAAGAAGACATATGAAAGGGAAATATCATCTGGTGTACAATTTTCTCATACAATTATTGGACAACTCAAACATCCACCGCTGCCACTTGCACAAGTGTCATGGCATTTGGACCCAAAAAAAAAAAGAGATCACCAAAAAACTGAAGAAAACATTGCAACCCAAATTCATTTCCACTATCTAATTCTTCATATTTCACCGTAATCAAACAGGGTTCCATTCCACAGCCCCATAAGTAAAACAATTTTCTCACAGATAGCTAGACTATCTCATAGTCAGATTGAAGAGAAGTTTTGACCAGATCCAATAAATTTCACCCTTCTAAAAGATTTGCAACAAATTGCTCATGAACTAAGACAAAACCTTTAGGTACTGCTTACAGATCACGTTTGAAAAAGGTGAAGACCTTTAAGGATCCCAAGAAGCCTTGAGGCTTGAATTAATAACTTACGAGCAGAAATCTCCATAAGAGACAATGTCCTTTAAAAGAAACAACGTCATACCCATCGGTACTAAACTAAACCAAACTAAAAGTAACAGATCTATATGACCAAGGTTCCACCCATCTAGATATACACAACACAAAGTAGTGTAATACATCAAGTTTCGCATGCCTTGATGCTGGGCACACATAAACGAGGACATTGTAAGCCTAATCACCAAAATGTCTTCCAGAGAAACAAATAACCACCACTAACTGTGAATCAAACTAAATATCAAGATTCCCAAAATATTCATTTTGGATTTGACTTAAAAGAAAGGCTTCAAATTCAATTATATAAACTCAAATTGTTTCCATAAAATCCGAGCCGTTACACTTTTTTTCCCAAACCCCAAATTGAAATTCGGATCTCAAAGAGTTTTTGGATCCATAAAAAATTGCGTGATCTGACCTCTCAATCGCTGGTTTCTCCGCTCACTCTCCGCAGAGAAAACTTAAATAGACGACAAGAGTTTTGGCTAAATGTTGAACGGGACAAACAACGCTAAGGTGATATCGATTTGCATATCGCAAATAGAGCATCTTCAGCAATAAAATTTTTAAACCTGATAAAAACAAATTTCTTCTGCACAAACTAGATCCAGACTGAAAATGAAAACCATCTTAAAATTAACCAGATCCAACATGTGAGAGAAGAAATGAAACCTGCTTTGGTGCGGAAAACGAAGAACACTACTGAAACCGACGAATCAAACACTGTCAAAATGCTCTGCAGAGAGTGGAGTAGAATTCAGAAATTGAGATCCTTGCCCCTTGGTCTCGGTGCCCTTCTTCACATATATTTTTCTTTTGCGCCCAGTCTAACAAACTCTTTTCGGTTTCGTATTTTAATTTCCGGGTTAATTTCATGACAATTCGATCGCTGTCATTTAAAATGGAAAATGTTATTTGTGATTATTTTATATTAAAAAATTAAATTAAATTAAAATGGATCTAATTAAAATTTAAAAATATTGTTAATTCTTTTTTAATTTTAAATACTTATTTTTTTTTATTTTTTATAATAATTTTATTTAATATTTGTTTAGATTGCTCATCGGTCCAAAATTTATTTAATTTTATCAATTATTAATCATTTTATAGTTTTCAACTTAATCCAAATCAATTTTAATACTATATTCAATTTTATAACAATAGATTTGGACTGGATTAGAAGTTCCATTTTGATTTGAGTTTAAATTTATAAATTTTATATATTAAAAAATTAAAAATTTGGATTTTGGATTTTGACATTAATATTTATGTAGCTAAAGTTTTTATTTTAAAAAAAAAATAGCATTTTAAAAAATAAAAAGACTTATTTTATTTATATACAGAGAATTATATTCTCTATCTCAATATAGTGATGTGGAACTAAAAATTAGACGCTGTCATCTTTCAAGGCAATTTATTTGTCGGTGTTTAAATCATTAAAAGTATTTTTTATTTTAAAAAATATATATTTTAAAATAAAAAATATCTTTAAAAATTTTATAAAATAAAAAATTTAATTTTATATTCAATTTTAACTGTACTCTTTATTATCACTTTTTATTTTTTAACATATAGAATATACAACTAGTAAAGTAATTTTATATATATAAAAGAAAAAATATATAAAATTTAATATAATTATAATTGTGTATTGAAAATTAGAGAATAATAAATAAATACATTAAAAGTTTTATATAAATAATAGTTTTGGCTCTCTAAAAGTAAAGAGTCAAGCTTTGTTCTTTATTTTAATTTTTTAATTTGAAAAGTGTGTTGGAGTTACAAAAAATAAAAAATACTTTTTGAAATAGAAAAATTAAATCTTTTAAAAAATACATTGAAGATGCTCTTAAAGCTTGTTTGGTAACTCATATTAGAAGCTACACACTATTGTTGTAGTGATACCACATCTGGCGGGAAAAAACACTCGTATTAGGAGGTGTTAAATTTATGCATAATTATTAAATATGGCTAGTTTTCTCACTTAAAATGTTTGTTTGACAAGGTATATAAAAAATATATATAGAGGGTTAGTTTGGTAAGTTGTATTGTATTATATTGTATTATATTAAATTGTGTTATAATATACTGTATTGTGTTGTAATATATTGTATAATACATTTTATATGTTTTGTAACATCCCGTTTTGAAAAAAATAAAATAAAATAAAAATTTTGAGTTGACCAGTTTGACTTTTTGTGTGGTTATGTTTCGGCTTTGACGTTGGTACAGCTGCGTAGAACTAGTCGATACGAGTCCGTAGACTAGTAGTATACTTGATTCGGAGTTAAGACCGGGAAGTTATGGTTGTTTTAGTGTGAGGGGCTTTTTGGTAATTTGGCAATGACTGATATTTATGGGTGAGAATTGACTATTTTACCCCTATCTTCCCCTTTAAGAAAATGATAAGATTCCAGAAATTTTCCAGCCTCCCCCCCCCCCCTCCACTTTCACTGCGCCCCCCTGTTTTCCCACGCCGGCAGCCACCACATCTTGGCCGGAGCTAGCCGACAACCACCTCTAGATTGAAGCCAGTGACCTCCTCTTCCTCCCCATACCAGTGGTTCTCTGTGAAACCACTTAGATCGTCGGAAATTGCAGCGAAATCGAGAGATCGTGCAGCCCATGCACTGTTGCGACACCACCTTTGGCCAGCCAGATCTCACTGTTCCGATGGAGTTAGGGAGCGTGCTTGGTACCGTTGGAAAGCTGGTGAGACGATCTACATTTTGGTACCAAGATTGACCCCGGAGACTGCTGTATCACATCGAAAAACAGCCTCGAAGTTGCTGGAAAACCACTCGTGACAACCACTTTTTCACCCCGATCTACTTTGATCGCCGGCGAGTGGCACAACACAGCCATCACCACGAGGTTCAGACTGTGCCAGCGACCAGATCTGCACCTTCCCGAGCTCCGACGATCCTTCGACATGCCATACGCGCCGCCCACAGCCGCCACTGTTCTCCTCCACGCGCCAACGCCGATCTCCTCCCCTTCCGGCGAGTGAGTGCTCACCTCCCATCCCAACGCATTCTGGGGGTCGTGGGCAAGCTTGTCGTACCTTCGATTTGGTCCAATTTCAGTCGGATTCGGAAGCGCCCAAGTTCGGCCGAGATCCGATCTTCCGGGACCGATTCCGATCAATTGCTGGTAGAAAATTTTGAATTGACAGTAAATTCTTGTTCCTTGCATCTCTAATTTCGTTTCAGCATATATTTTGTAGAAAACGGACATGAAACGAGGAAATCCAAAAAAATTGGAGATTTTGCCGTTAGGGGCAATTTGGTAATTACTGAAATTGAAAGACAATTTTGGTATTTAGTGTTTTAATCTTGTTTTTTAAGGACTCAAAGAATTCCTTTGAGCCTTCAGTTAATTTTTGGTAATTTAAAGAATTGTTTTGGTAATTTATTTTTAGGTGTTCGTGCACGTTCGAGGGCTGGACCAGAGATCCAGCAGGAGCACGCTTCGGATCAGTGAGTGCATTTATTTTCTAAACATTTTGAGATTATATATTATTATGATTTAATCGCATATGATTTGTTTTAATTTGGTTTTCTTGTGCATTTTAAATTATGCTTATTAAATATATTATATGCTGATTTAAATGGTATTTGGTGATTTATGAAACTTTGGATATTTTTGCAAGTTTGTAGAAAATGATAATTTCAAAAAAAATTGTGGCTTTTGTGAAATTTAAGAAATTTTTGGGGCAAATTTTTGATATTCGAAATATTTGATTGTTTTTCTTAAATTTTTTTTAAATAGAAGATTTTTGGAAAATTGTTTAAAAATAAAAGGATTTGAAAAATTAATGATATCTTGTGATGAATAATTTTAGAAATGATTTTGAGGAGTACCACACAGTATCAAGATGTTGATTGAAATGTATGATTATTATGCGCGCTATTGTTATTATTATTGTATTATGTCATCCGCTGCTACGGACACGTGTCACGAGAGAGATGATGAAGATCCTGCCATGACGGATTTGGAACGCTGATTCATTGTGATGAGTATACCCCCCTCCCTCTGCCTATGACGCCGTCAGGACGCTGAGGGTCACACGGCACGATACTATGCTGTGCTACTGGTTTGATTTTATATTTGTTGATTGCTGATTTTAAATTGATGATTCTGATTTCATGGATCGGAGCCCATGGCCTTTGGTTTTCGGGTTGTGACCCACTTGCTTGCTGGTTTATGAAAATGTGTTTGAAAATCATCTAAATATCTATGAATTGCATTTATGGTTCTAGTGATTGATACGTGATTTCAATGATCATTTTAAATTACGTTTTCGCCCCTAAACCGTTTTATAATGATTTAATGATTTTGGGGATAAAACTAAGGGTTTTGTGAAATGATTTTCAAAACAGGGAACCTTTCAACTAAGTGACGTGAGGTTTGAGTGTAAAGGATTTTAACTGTTGAACTTGTATTTTGTAGTTACCTAGGAGCACTCACAGAGATTTTTATATCTCACGTTTTGTGTTTTTAACTTCATCCCTAGGTCCTAGCTGCAGGTCCTCGTGAGCTACCATCGGCATCGCACCCGCATATTGCTTCCACTTGTTATTTCTGCCACTGTTTCATCTTGTGTAATGGATTCTGGTTCTTGTTTCTGTTTACCTTCATTGTTGTATTAATTATTTGTCCATATATTTTCTTAGTGGCTCTGACTTCCCACTTGCTTCAAACCTGCTGTATTGGTTGGGTATGAAATTCTTATTACTATTGCATGGCATACTTTATTTTATAATTTATACCTTATTTATTTATTACTTCTCCATTAAATCCCCTTTCGGATGAGGATTCTGTCAGCTACTTTGAAGGGTTCTGGTGGAATCTTCCTCAGGCGGGGCCTCTCCGGGTAATCTGGAAGGATTTCCGGGGCGGGTCCTGTCATTTTTAGTGTAAAACTGTATTAAAATGTATATACAATATGATATTTGATACATTATTGTATTGTATTAGATTATTTTATTAAAATTTAAAATTTTTAACTTTAACTTAAATTTTAATTTTTAACTTTTATTAAAGCTTTTAATTTTAAATTTTAACTTTTAATTTTATTAAAGTTTATAATTTTTAATATTTAAGTTTTTAATACTTGGTGAGTTTTAAAAATATTAAAAACAAATTAATGACAGATGTGACTGAGATTGTGAGTTTCATTTTTGCTCACCTATTTATAAGCTTGGCTAGCGAAAATTGCAGACAAAACAATGAAAATTATAAATATAATCTAAAATGACGATTTAAGATAATCTATGTTTTCAATCTAAAAAATTTATTGTTTAACAAAAACTCAAAGATTTGACAATGGATATGCTTTAAGAAAAAGAAAAAAATGAAAATTTGTGTGGAATGACTTTGATGTCTCAAAGCTCTCATGTGCATATTATTTAATAAGAAAAATGTTGATTTTTTTTTTGTTTTTTGGTTAAACTGGGGGCTTCGCCCAAGAAAAAACTAAACAAGCCGAACATCCATTACACTTTTAGCATCATCTGCAATCAATCCTCTCACAAAATCTGGAAGAGAATACAAATAAGAAAAACCAAAGACTAAACTATGACTCTTTCTGGCCAAAGCATTAGCAACCTTATTGCATTTTCTTATAGCATGTTGAATTCTAGTATCAATTCTCATACTGATAAATTTCTTGCAACTTCTCACAATACCAGCACAGGGATATAAACCATCCATATCAGAATTCATCCAAGACACAATAACACTATAATCTAATTCCACAATCAAATTCTTCAATCTCAAATCATGAGCAAATCTTAACCCAAATAATAGCCCCCATAATTCAACAAGAATTGCATTTCCATTACCAATATTAGCCATAAATCCAGCCACCCATCTACCATTATCATCTCTAAACACCCTTCCAGCTCTAGTAGCTTTGGTTGAAGTAATGAAACTACCATCTGTATTCAACTTTATCCATTCATTAGGAGGAGGTTTCCATGAACACCATTTAAAAAAAATTTCTTGTGTCTTACTGACCAAAAAATTTGCCTTAAGCATTTCCACAACAAAATTCTTGATCACAACTTCAGCATTAATAGGCCTGCAGAAATCCTTATCAAAGATTTGTTTACACTTCCATATCCAACAAAACCAGCAGCAAACAGAGAAAAAAAACTCTTCAATCACACTGTCACCCCTCCACAATGAAAAATTTATTTTTCTTCACAAAATTATCCCTCAGTCATTCATGCCAATTACTAACAAAGAAGTTAGAGATCATATTTGATGCCCCCCTAATCTTTGCCAAAGTTGTCTAACTTTAAAGCAATCTCTAAGAACATGCAAACCATCCTCCTCATATTGAGAACAAATAGAACATTTACTCTCAATAGTCAAACCCCTTATTAATCTATTTTTGTTAGTTAACAATTTATTATGCATCATTAACCAACAAAAAAACCGCACTTTAGGAATGATATTTAAATTCCAAGTTCCTCTATCATTCTAAATTTTTTGATATTTTAGTAATACACCAGATGCTGTATTAAATTTTTTTTAAATGTATTATATAATCTAATATAAAACTACAATTAAATATAATATTAATTAAAACTTATACAATATATTTTTGTAATACAATTCAATATAAACTACCAAACATCAAAGAACGATCTTTGATTTTTGCAGCTCTTAAAACGAAATGCATCAAAATGATACAGTCCATGTTCTAATACAACATATGTTGTATAAAGAATGCGGAGGGAGAGGTCCATCATAATGCCATTTTTTTTTCTTTTTCATTTTTTTTTAAGCTTGTATTAGGTAACTGCTTTTTCTTATTATTTTTATTGAATAAAACTTTTATTACATATTATTAATTTTCATTTTTCAACATCAATTTTTTATTAATTATATTAATTTTTACAACTTTAGATTTTATAACAATTATCATAAATAATAATAATAAATAAATTTGGTATATTATGGATTATATAATTATTTTTAAAATTTTGGTTTTTTAAATATTATTTTTGTTAATATAATTATTTTTTGACTATATTATAGAAGACTATACATTTAATAACATTATAAATTTATTTAATTTTGTTTAATTTTAATTTTTTTTAAAACAGTATAATAATACTACAGACTAATACAATTTTTCAAAAAGCATTGTATAGTAATATAACTAACTAATACAATACAGATTAATTCAATACGACTCTGTTTTGTTTACTGATAGAGTTATATAATACATGGCGCACTTAAAATCATACTTGGTAACTCTTCGCATAAAACAATAAAGGGATAATATATAATACATTGAGGGGTCGTTTGGTACATTGTATTGTATTTGATTGTATTGTGTTATAATGTATTATATAATACACTCATGTGTTTGGTATAAAATTGTATTAAATTGATGTTTAGTACATTTTTGTATTGTATTAGATTATTTTTTTAAAATTAAAAAAATTTAACTTTAACTTTTATTAAAGCTTTTAAATTTATATTTTTAACTTTTATTAAAGCTTTTAATTTTTAATTTTTTAATTCTAATTTTATTTAGGTTTTTTTTTAATATATATATATATTTATATTAAAAAAATACAATTTTCTTTATATTAACAATTTCATTAATTTTTATTTTTATGCTTACAATATATAAAATATAACAATAATAATAAATATTGGAGGGCCAAAGAAAGAGAATCACACAAACTCAGGATCTGTGTGATTTGTATAACTTAATACAGATAATTTTTAGTGTATTACTAATACATCAAAACTTGTATTAAAAATGTAAAATTGTATTATTTAATACAATACGTTGTATTCACCAAACACAGTATAACTAAATAATACTTCACTATGCTTTCCTATACAGGATACAAAACAAGCCCTAAATGCTTAAAATCATGTTTTGTAATTTTTTGCATAAAATAATAAAGGGATAATATAATATATGTGGATGCTAAAATACGTGCATCTCCAATGTTATTTTTATTTTAAATAATATAATTTTTTTTTTTGAAAATGAGCATTTTGAAGAATTTAAAAAAAATAAAATTTTTTATCAATTCAAATAACATTATTTATAATCACTTTTCATTTTAAATTTTCCTATAAACAATTATAATTCATATTTTTTTTTTTATCTTTTCTACACCAAGTAGTACTAAAGAAATTGAAATGTAAAATTATAATTAATATATTTAATTGTAAGTGTATATAGAAAATTGTAAAATAATAAATAAAAATTTATTTTGAAAATAAATTTGGCCAGTTAAAAAATCTATTAAAATTATAAAAAAAATATATAATTTTTTTAAAATAGAGACTACACAACTTTTAAATAGCTGGTTAGACCGGTAAATAAAACCTCACCCGTTGGGTTTCTGTAATATGATGTTGCCATATTAGAAGAAAAGTAAAAAGAGTAAGAGGCGACCGTCAGCTTCTAAACGAGATGGCTGCACCCACCAGCATCTCTTCATCGGCAGCTTGTCATCGACATTTCGTCATCAGCATCTGCCCAAAGGTTTTGCATTTTCTAACATTAGTAAGGTTTTTTTTTTTTTATATTACTTTTTCATATAATCTGACTTAACCTCAGAGTATTTGGTAAAAAAAAATTTATTGGTCATCAAAAGAACAATGGACTGTTGGGGAAATGATTTTTCTGTTGCTTTGTTGTTGTTTGCCTCAGATCTTAGTCGATAATGTGGTTGCTCGATTGTTCTTCTTTGTCTTAATGATTATATTAATATGGTGTTTGTTTGCTTAGAATCAATTCGTGTACGGTCCAGTGTTTTAAAAAACGCTCAAGGTGTACGCCCTTAGGCGCGCCTTGAGCGAGGCGCTGGAAAAATGCCTCAAAACGTACGCCTCATCCTCTTCAGTCGAGGCTTACGCCTCACGATGCCGAGGCGCATGAGGCTTACGCCTCACTTGTTTCGGTCGGATCTAGATCGACCCAGATATTTAAAAAAAAAAACATATGGGTTTTAGGGTTATGGTGTGTTAAAACTCTTAAAGAAAAAAGAAAAAAAATGAAATGAAAAACGTTTGCCGCTGCCGACATTGATTAAACAAGAAAGAAGAAAAGAAAAAAGGAAAGAAGAACTAAAAGAAGAGACCAGAGGTATGCCTACACTTGCCGAAAAGGCATGTACATTATTTTTTTCCTTGTCTTTTTATTTCTTATTTTTTTGCTTTCTGTTTATTTATTTATTTTTGTACAACTTTTCCCACCCAACCAGATCATATTCTGATACAGTGATATTCTCTTTTTTTTTTTATTTTTTTTTTCTATTTTCTTTTGCTTCAAAGTTTCACTTGCCGATTTTTATATTTGGTTTTTATTTTTATTTTTTTATCAAAGTATTTGCTATTTGGTTTATTTATTGTTTGTATTTTAATTTCTCTACTGTTTTTTTAATTGTTTGTTACTTTATTAGAAAATAATTAAGTTAAGTATTCATTATTTTGGTTTACTATATTTATAGGTAAAAGAAAAAGACCACCGTTGGTGGATGAAAAATCTAAATAGGAAGATGTTGACACCGATAAAAAAGAAAATAATAATTTAGTGGATAACTTTTCTAGTGACAGCGAATAATGATGATCGTGGCGGATTGATAGTGGCTATATTCAATGTTATTTGGAAAAAATGTTAAATTTTTTTAAAATTAAATATGATTTAAACTAACAAACTATTAAAATTAAAGAGAATTAATATTTATGTTATGAATTTTATGATTTTATGTTATTTTATATTTATATTATTTTATTACTATTTTGCTATATGTATTTTTTAAAATTTTATATGAGGCTTATGCCTTGTACTTACGCTTCGCCTCACAGTGGCAAAACAACTCAAGTATGCCTCACGTTTTTTAAGACCTTGCGTGTTCCTAAAAATGAGAATTGAGTATTCAATATTGGGTTCATTTTGTTTTGTGGTTTCTAAGAGGATGCAAGGGAAAAATAGTCCTTTTAATTGATTTTCCCATGAATTTTTGGTTTTTTAAGAGAGCCATGAGAGGGAAGGCATTTGTTTGTGTCTTTCTTACTGCAAGAATTTTCAATCGAATTGTTTAACTTTTAAGGGAAACATGAATTGGATAGGGAATTGTGCCACTCTATTTGACTCTGTGTGTGTGTTTTTTTTTCCTAAGATGTCAATCACTCTATTTCTCCTTCTTCTTCTTGATTTAGTCATTTCTTTACCATGGTTTCTTTGAGTTGCTTTATTATGGCTTTAAATTGATGATTACTATTGGATGATTAGAAGATACACCATATACCTTAAGCTCTTAGCTAGGCAAATAAAAGATAAACATCATTTGTGTTTGGAGATATTGATGATCTTTGGAAAATTTCCACAAGAGATTACAGGCTTATGTAAAATGGGTTTGGAAATTGTTACTGCATCTTCTTGATTTAGTCATTTCTTTACCATGACTTTTTTGAGTTGCTTTACTATGACTTTAAATTGATGGTTACAGTTGGATGATAAGAAGATACACCATTTATCTTAGGCTCTTAGCTAGGCAAATAAATGATAAACATCTTTTGTTTCAATGTTGGAGCTGTAGGTGATCTTCTTTGGAAAGTTTCCACAAGAGATTACAGGCTTATGTTAAATGGGTTTAGAAATTTCTATTTATTTGCTTTATTTGCCTCTTTTTCTAGGCAAGCTTATTGTTATGTATTAATTGTTTTTTCTTAGAAATATGTATGAGTTTGTGTTGGTTGATGTTATGAGATGAGTGTGTTTTGTTATAAATAAGTATTTTGGTGGTTATAATTTCTTTATGGCTTTGTTAGATTTGCTAAATGTTTGGCCTAAAGAAGACAACTAAACTATCAAAATGGTGTGTAAGATTGTAATTGTCAAACTAAGTTAACTACATAATTGTGTTTACTTTAACTCATTTGTTGGAAAGATGACGGTGAAAATCTTTTAGATTTCTGTTAAAAAAATTTCTCCAGATTTTCTATCAAAAACAGAAGCCTTTGTACTTCTAGTTTCTTTCTCATAGTAAATAGAAATGTGTTTATAGAGCCATATCATAATAACTTGTTTCAAGAAGCATAACATATTATTAGGGATATGCAAGACATTATCTTCCTCTTGTAACAGGAATCTTCTTCAATTAATGAAAGAAGTTATTCGCTTAACTAGTGGGGATCAAGTGCTGCTCTTATTCTGCTTCACCATGTAAAATCACAATTTGATGCAAGTCTTTCAGAAAGTTTGTTTTGCTATGGAGTTTATTATACTAAAATTTCACTTGGGTACTGATTGTACATAATTTGGAAACTCTGTTTAAATTTACAAAAGGAAAGATGCAAGAAGACTACATGTATTTTACAAATTGATGCAAGTCTTTCCATGTATTTTACTATTATGCTCTCAAATTTTAAATGTATTCATAAGCTTTCAATTTATATTTCGTGCCACATTAAACGTTTTACTAAAATTTTGAAAACAAATGATAAACCACGTTAACTTTTATTTTTATTTTTTATCAGAAGTATAAAAATTGAAACTTAAACATTAACTCTGTGAGTTTTGAATGATGCTGAAACTTATTTATTGGTTGATGGTCTAGGCATCTGATAGTTTTAGGGTAGAACAGATGTAAATAAAGTGTCTAATATCAAGTTTATCAAACTATAAAGTACTAAATTTTAGAGAGAGCTTAATATGACAAAATATATAAATTGAAAGTTTAATATAATAAACTTGAAACTTGAGAGAGCTTAATGTGCAAGCTTAAAGTACCTTTATTCCATAATAATATAAAGTATTACCATACATATTAATCTAATACATACTAATACAATATAACATACAAAATATGTTTTACAGCATATCAAACGAACGCTATAGCCGTGCTGATGCAGGGGCAGGTTCAAGTTGCCATGGATTGCCGCTATACACTGATGCATTTTTTTTTTTTTNCATTCAGGTTACTAATTAATTACATATTCTATTATTATTATTATTTTTTTTAAAAATAAAGAATGTCTAACAAAATTTTCAAAAGTAAATATTCATTTTTATAATGTGTAAACTACATCAGTTTGATATTCATTTTAAATATTATTATTGGAGAATATTTTTTTAAAATACTGCATACATTGCTTATGTGTCATATCTATTTTCACAATCTACATATTTATTGGAAATGTTTTTGTGAGCTTAGTTATAATGGGTTGTATTTTAATATGGTATCAAAGCTACAAGTTCTAAATTCGACATGCTGAGTTGTAATTTAATATTGAATAATTTTGGTGCAGCTATCATGGCGTACAAGTCGGTCCCAGCACGAAGAATATCGCAAAAACTGGTGCATATCGTATTGCATTTGATAGCTCTGCTGGCTGGGATTTTAGGAATATATGCAGTTTTCAAGTTTAAAAATGAAGCCGGCTTATGGAATATGGTTACCTTGCATTCTTGGCTTGGTATTATCACCATTTGTTTGTATGGTTTGCAGGTAACTTCTCTATGCTATTAAAGTATTCTCTCTGTTTTTGTTTTTTTTTTTCTTTACAATTTAAGACCTCAACTCTCACTTTAGTCCAAATGAAATTTTTAGCTATTGTTAATTGCAGGCTTCGGTTTGAAAGATTTATATATTAGTAGTTTCTCATGGTTAATACCCTTGGTAAAAGAAAAATAAATAAATCTGAATTGACCAAACTAAAACTTGATGGTTTAAATTAAGACTTTTGAAACTCTCTATGGTAGTTGCATTAAAATGCAATTAACCCCTTGAACTAACGAGGGCGATTATTTTGATTTCAGTATTTACTTGGATTCTTCACGTATTTCTACCCGCGCGCAGAAATGTCAACAAGAGGAAACCTACTGCCATGGCATGTATTTGTAGGAACTTTTGTATTTGTTTTGGCAATATGCACTGCTGAAACAGGGTTGCTTCAGAGGTTCATTTTCTTAGGCTTAGGGAAAAACCAAGAAGGACTTATAGTCAACTTCACTGGCCTCTTGCTTCTCCTTTTTGCTGTCAGCGTTACACTTACCATCCTCCTACCAAGAGGTTTTAGGAATTGAGATTTGAGAGCCTAACTAGTCTTGTGAGTTTGTCAATTGAGACCATAATTGGGAGCGACTAGTTCTTTTATTATTTTATTATGTTGATGTTTTGGCCAAGCTGGTATACGGATCTGGAATGTACTATTTGGTAAAAAGATTAATTAGGATAGGAAAAATCATGAATTTTGTAAGGTTATTTTAATATCTTGGAATACTTTTTTTTTTTTTTTTCCNCTAGAGTATTGAGGGAAAGGTTACACCAATGCATTAAGTCAAACTACTCCACTAGTACCAATAAGAGGCATAGGGGCTTTATCATAAATAATCTTTTTTTTTTTTTTTTTATCAGGATCGGGACTAAGAAAACTGGTTGGGACACCAAACGTCATTTATGATTGGTGAGGGCTGGATATCTTAGACTTGGGCTAAATATTGGGCTTATTGTCGGGATTCATAATGGGCCATGAATTTTTTAGGCATACCCGACAGCTTTAGCAAAGCTACGAGATTAGCCGGCCAAGAGTCCAAGACGGTAATAAAAAAAAATCCAATAACAGTTGTCAGTTGGCGGAATATAGTCTAGTCATGCAAACAATCGGCTTAGTCTTAGTCTTAGTCTTAGAGATTTGCTTAGTACTGATCTACACCAAAATTTGTCCATCTCTGCCTCTTTTCCATCATTATTAATTCTCTTAATTTTTAAATTTTTTTTTCTCATTTTCCTAATTAATTAACCATATTAACTTCGTCCTTGTAGCTCTGCATTTTCATAAAGTATTTGTCCAAAACTTGTCATCAATGGCTCCCAAAAGTAGAAGCTACAAAATTTCTGCAACCCCAGTTAGTGTTTGCTCATCTGCTAGTCATAGCAATCACTACCCTTGTGCTCGTTTGGCTCCTACATTTCCGAGAAGGCCTCGCTTTCAAATCCGCCAACAAGCAGAAGATATTCAATGTCTTTGCTCCGTTATCAATTCATTAATTCCTTCATATAATATATCTTCTCTAAACTTTTCTTTCTCATATTTGTATTTTTTTGTTTGTTGATTTTGCAGTTGCATCCGCTTTTAATGATAATTGGGTTCATACTCATTGGAGGAGAAGGTAAATTAAGGAAGTTATTTAATTTCTGTATTAATTTTTTTCATTTTTCTTATGTGAAATTGATCTTCAAAAGGTTTCTGGAGTGTTAAACTATATAAGTCAATTATAGTTTATTTCTCACAGGTTCTAGTTTAAAGCATTTCCAACGGAGAATATAGATTATTATATATATTGTATGAAAATTGATATAATTTAAATCTAAACAGTATAAATATTTAGTTAAATTAAAAGTTGTTCTCTGATGATACTGTGCCAAAAAGGCTTTTGATGGCATTCAAGGTTACTAATTAATTACATATTCTATTATTTTTTTTTCTTTTAAAAAAATAAAGAATGTCTAACAAAATTTTCAAAAGTAAATATTCATTTTTATAATGTATAANTATGGCAAATTTATGTGATCATTGCAGCAAAATTGTTAAGGTTTCCACCAGTTATGTGGGGGTGCAATCCAACTTCTATACGTATAATGCCTAGGTGTATGCTTGTATTGTATATTCTTCGGTCTAGTGTGAAACTCAGCAACCATGTGGAAGTATACTATACTCGGAACAAATCAATGAAAAACCATGAGAAAGACATCCAACACAGCAAAGAAGCACCCCTTGATTTCGAATAAGGATTAATTTTCTAAGCTGAAGTGAACATCTTAAGACTAACAGGGTACATAAAGTATACTTCCATCATCAATAATGTATATTCACACAAAACAACAAGAAAAATCAAATAGGTTAAATTCCAATGACAAATAAAGCCAAACATAACTTGCTTTAAAGTGAATTTGTATACATTTACCAATAAATAGAAGTGAATTTATATACTTCAAACAGTTCAAGAAAAAAAGGTAAAATGGAGGAGTTTAGCCGAAGTGAGGTTGTAAAGCTTCTAATTTGGTTTAGTACCATGCATAAGTTTTATAATTAAAATTCCATTACGATCACTATAAACAGCATCAAGATAATCCTCCAACATAATTACATGTTAAAATTATTTTTATTCTTATTAATTTAACGTTAACACACATCAGAATCTAACATTTGTTTAGGATATTGGATCTATCACTGGGGACGTGTACTTTCCCATGAAACTCATCCTTTAAAACGATATGGATTTTCAATTGAATATATAATTAATTTACTGTTTTTAGTATTATCTAATCTTAACCCACAGATTTAATCACATTTTTCCTCCTCTCCCAATTTCTCAAACCAGTTTATTCTATAATACTCCTGCAGAATCCAACAGGGAATAAAGATATAGCAGAGACAAAAGAGAATGAAGGAATTAGGAAAGTCAAACTCGCGCATGGCTTTCATTCCCAAGGACGTCTAAGAAGTAGAAGTGGTGCAAGAGACTACTCTAAAAACTACCCAGCATAAAGGATCTTCAAATCCCACATACCCAGAAATTAAAGAGCAAAATAATAATAATAATAATACGCCCAAATTCGTTATCATCGTGAAAAAAAAAAAAAAAAAAACAAAAACAAAAGCTCTAAAAAAAAACATGGGGGGGCTTACAATTAGAATCTTAATCCACAAATTAGGCCACCAAAATAAGTGTTGCAAAATCAAAAAAGTGGTGAAGATTTTACCTTGAGAGATGCAGTCCTCGTAAAAGAGAGAAATCCGCCGAGGTTGGAAGCCCTAGCTGGTGTTCAGCTTCCAGTTGGGGAAGAAGAACCAGTGATAAGCGCGAGGAAGGGATTGGTCTAGTTTTTAGGTCAAACTAAAATAAAACATGGGTTATTAATACAAACGGATACATTTTATTTTTATTTTTTTATATAGTTAGTATTCAAACTAATCAAAGTGTTGCACCATTAATAACTACATAAGTTTCCGTCCGAAATGCACATTGAAAAGACATATTTGCCCATGGTCAAAAAGATGGATAAATGGTAATTTGTCAATTAAGATTTTTGAAAATCAATTTGGGGTATTATACGGCAAAAACAGCTGAAGTTTTCCTCAGATCTCTCTGCTCTACCAAGGGCAATAAGAGGAAAAGAACAAGAAAATTTTCTTTTAACCTTAGATATTCTTTTCAATGTTTTTGAGCTAAGAGATTCAATTTTGGTGTTGATTTAAGCTAAAACTCACTCAAACCTCTTCCAAATTAGTTTTGTCACATATTCTTTTTACCTGAGTCTTCTATAATTTGGCCACTAATTGGCCAGAGGTGGGTGTCATTTTTTTCTCTCAATTAGGATAAATCCGTCATTTGAAAGTCATGAGCAATTTTGAAAATTAAAAGTTGGGTCGAAGAAAAGAGAGAAGAGAGATGATGAGTGTAATTAGTAAGATAAGACATCAATTATTCTTGATTTGATCTTCACGTGCGTCGTGAAAGGACTACAAAGATATTATAGGAGGCTTGACTTTTATTGAAATAACAATCATATATATATATATAAAATCATATATATATATATATATACACACACACACACACAAAAACACAATTGATAAGCAAACCCTAGCTAACTCATACATACATACATACATACATACATACATACATACACACACACATACACACACACGTGAATAGCTAACATACAATGACAACTTAATTTATACTCTATTATGCCCTTTCAAGATGGTGGACGGTGAAAGAACACTAATCTTGGACCATGAACAATGTAAACGCAGCATAGAAAGAGGCTTAATTAAAGCATCAGCCAATTGATCTGCAATAGAAACATGAAAAATTGCAAATGACCATGCACAACTTTATCTCAAACAAAATTAAAGTCAATGGAAATGTGCTTCATTTTGGAATGAAACACATGATTGACACATAAATAAGTAGCGCCCAAATTATCGCAATACATGGTCAGAGAGGAAATTAAAGATATATGAAGCTTTTGAAGCAATGAGTCTAACCAACAGAGCTTCGAAAAAGTGTTAGCAACTACCTTGTATTCAGCTTTAGTTAAAGATATGGAAATAAATCGTTGCTTTTTGGAAGACCAAGAGATTTGATTACTACCAAGAAAGACAATGTAAGCAGCGGTGAATGTACGATGATCTTTATTCCCAACCCAATTAACATCAGAAAAAGCATGGATAACCAAAAGAGTGTTACGACGAAGAAACAAGTCATACTCTAATGTACCTTTCAAGTAGCACAACAAGCACTTGACTGCTGTCGAATGCACATCAGTAGGGTGATGCATGAAATGAGACAACTTTTTGACCATATATGTCATATCAAGTCAAGTGAAGAACAAATACTGAAGACTGCCAACAACTTGCCGATATTTAGTGGCAGTGGAAAGCAAAATACCATCATAGAGATTATAAGAGTTGGCTGGAGACATGGGTATGAAAACTCCTTTTGCACCAATCATATTTGTCTTTTCAAGAAGATCCAAAATATATTTTTTTGAGTAAGAAACATACCAATGATAATGGGCATCGCCTTCACACCAAGAAAATAAAAAAAAAATTACCAAGATCCTTCAGTGCTAATCGGGCTGACAAAGAAGCAACAAACTGAGCTAGTAATTGAAGTTGTCCATTTAGAAAAGCATTGTTGACATCAAGCTAACGAATAGGTTAGTTTTGAGACAACGCAAGACAAATGACAAGGCATGTATAGTGGTAGGTTTAATGACAGGGCTGAAAGTTTCACAGTAGTCAAGCCCTGGTCTTTGATGAAAACCCTTTGCTACAAGCAGAGCTTTGTACCGTTCAACCCATCCATCTGAGTGATGTTTGATATGAAACACTCATTTACACCCAACCACATTGTGCTGAGGATCATGTGCAACCACAGTCTACGTGTTATTTTTTAGGAGAGTAGTAGTATATTCATTATTCATTGCATCTTGTCACTCCTAAAATGGCAAAGCTAGGGTGTCAGTTTGAGGCTTATTAATGGGAGATGATGAATGCTTAAGTGCAAAGTAGAATCATTGAACTTTTGTGATCTGTAAATGTTGTTGCAAGACCTAGTTTACATGGCATGTTGACATGGAATAACATTAGATATAGGAGAAATAGACAGCACAGTGGGTTCTTTATGTGGTGGGTCGCCATGTAGCAAAGAAAGAGAGTTGTTTTGTGAGTGGGAGGAGCCAATGTGAGCAGTTTGGACTTCATGGGAGTTGCAAGGTGTGGAATCTGATAAGGAGACATCACAAGTAGCATGAGAATGCAGTGGAGTTGGACAAGTGGACAAATGAGGTTAGTTGGACTTGGGTGCAAGAGTAAATGGAATTTTGAGATGTGTGACCATAAGAATAAGAAAGGCAGGGGTTCCTCTACCAAACTAAAAGGTGGACCTGAGACTAAACGAGGATAAAGAAAGCTAGATTCATCAAAGACAACATGACGTGACTGGTATGTTCTATCAGTTTGTGGATCCTAACAACAATACCCGCTTTGATCTTTTAAATATGCTAGAAAAATGTAAAGAGTTGATTTTAAATCAAGCTTGTGTTTGGCATAAGGCTTGAGCCACGGATAACAAAGACACCCAAAAAAATTTAAAGCTTTGTAATTAGAAGACCGATGAAATAATTTTTCAAAGGAAGAAATATTATGTAGAGTTGGTGTGGGTAATCTATTAATAAGAAAAACAGGAGTGGAAAAAGAATACGTTCAAAAACAATTCAGAAGGTTAGATAGAGTCAACAATGACAAACCAACTTTCTGAATTTGTCTATGTTGTCGCTCATTATACCCATTGTGCTCAAGAGAGTGCGGGGTTGTAAAAAAAATGACTGATGCCATTAGTTGATAAAAAGATTCTAGTTTGACAACTTCACCACCATTATTGGAGCAAAAAAGATAAGATAGGTTTTTGAAAAAAAAAATTCAACAATAGAATTAAACTGAATGAACACAGTTTGCATGTCAGATTTATTTTTGAGCAAAAATAGGCAGACATATTTAGTAAAATTATCAACAAAAATACCAAAGTAAGAAAAACCATCATGAGATTTAATAGGCGAAGGGCCCCAAACATCCAAATAAATTAAATGTAATGGTTGACTAGTGGACATAGAAGACACACCAAAAGGGAGTGTGTGTGATTTATTGCACTGACAAGAATTACAACTAATTTTTTTAAATTTGAAACTGGTAAAGAATGACAAGAAATAAGCTTATGCGAGACTGAACTTGACAAGTGTCCTAGACAATTATGCCACTATTGAAGATTGACTTTGATAATGGAAAAGGCATGAGGAGAGGAAGAGGGAGTACATGATATTGCTCGTGATGACCATTCATATGTGCCCTTTTGAAGCGGACCCCGAAATAGAAATGTTCCCATCTTCAAGTCCTTCACAACAAAATAGTCAGGTAAAAACTCAATAGAGGTGTGATTAGTGTTACAAAACTACGAGACATATAGTAAATTTTGTTTCATCTAAAGGACAAACAGAACATAAGATAAAAGAAATTTACAAGAAAAAAGAAACAAGTAAGTGGATCCAATGTTGGTGATTGGAAAGTATTACTGTTTCTTATAGCAATTTCATCAGTGTCGTCATATTCAGAATAAAGGCTGAGGCTTTGGGGTGGAAACATGGTGAGAAGCACTTGAGTTAATCAACCACAGGGAATAGTAGACTAGGGATGCTGAGACGGCAGGCCTAGAACTGAGCAGTAATAAGCAGTTCATCAGTGTTTGACTCAGACCGCTTAAGGAAAGCAACATGTTCAACTTGTTTTCATACAGTACTTTGAAAAAAATGGGTGTATCCCGTGTACGAACCACATCTAAGGTGTTATGCAGGTCAAATGACAAACAATTGATGACATACATGGTCAATTCGTCATTGTCAAGAGCTTTGTCGAGAAGAGCATATTCATCTGTTGCTGCCTTAACATCAATGAGATAGTTCACAACCAAACGAATCCCTTGAAGTTTAAGTAGCTAGTCATTCCAATAGGTAGAGGATTTAGTTTTAAGATGACTTGGCAAAGGCAGTGGTAAAACGTGTCCATGCATTGTAAGAGGTTTCGGCACTGGACATAAATCGATTGACATCCCAGGATAGAGATGCAAGAAAAGAAACCAAAAGGAGTTTATCTTGTCGAAACCAAAAGGAATGATCCAGATTGGGTGTTGGAGAATTGGGTAGAAACAATGAAGGACATGAAAGAGAGCCGTCAACATAGGCAGAAAGATCGTAACTGATCAAGAGAGCATTAAAATTGGGTTTCCACTAAAAGTAATTGGTATTAGTAAGTTTAATATGAGCCTAGGTTGCCACATTGATAACCATTAGGGTATTAGAAGATAAGGAAGGTTCATTAGTTACGGGCAGCACAACTGAAGCAAAGGATAAGGAAGAAGAGGAATTAGAGGAAGGAGAAGGTGGGGACGACATTCTGGATCAGAGAACAAAAAACTCGGTGGAGTAATTCATCGCTAAGGACTACAAAGATATTATAAAAGATGACCTTTATTGAGATAAGTAAACCCTAGCCCTAACTCATGTATATGTGACATACATACATACACTTGAATGGCTAACATACAATGACAACTTAGTTATGCTCAATTACGCCACATGTGAGGAAAACAAAGAGTTTTAGACAAAAATTGATGCAGTTACTAATGGTGCAACACTTTAATTAGTTTGGATACTAAAATGCAAAGACAAAAAAATAAAATTGGATACATGTTTGTAAGACTTGAGATAATTTAGGTATCTGCAGCGCTAATTTTTTCAAAATAAATTGTTTTTTATTTTTATTTTTATTTTTTTACTACAGTTAGGGAGTTTTTGATAATTTCGGCGTTTAAAATAAGGATGAGATTTTATATTGAGCAATTTATAAATTAATTTTACACACTCACAAATAAATATAATTTTAAAAAATTTATATTTATAAAAATATATATTATTTTTTTCCCTGATAAATGAAAAAATAATGTGAAGGTGATGCATTCTGTAAGCAAAACCTAACCAAGCTCAAATCCAAATTTGCTTTGCTTTGCTTTAGTTGGAAATAAGATTTAGGTTTTAAATGAGGTAAAATATGTATATTTTATTTGCTTTTTTGCATTTTAAATGATTATCATTAAATAGTTTATTTTTTATTAAGATTTTAATATAAAAAATACAATTAAATACTTTCAATTAAAATTTATCACATAAATTGTAGTTCCACTTATAATGATGACCTTTGTGACAAACAACAAAATTCTATTTTATTAGTGCATAAAGCAAAAATAGTTTTACTTTTGCTCATGATGCAAAATATTGATTAAATGTGTGTATAGTTTGTAGAATGTATTATGAATAACAAAAACTATAATGTGGCTACAATAGTTTAAATATATGATAGCCTATTTGGCATAATTTCTCGGAAGATAGAAATAATTTTTAAGATTTAAAAACTGCTTCTGAGAATATTTAGACAATTTTTTTTAAAAAAATTAGACCTCTAGAAGAGCTTTTAATTAAAGTTAGTAACAAGTGGTTTCTCTATAAAACACTTATGGAGAAGCAAGCATTTCAAGCCCGTTTGGTATAGCTCATACAAGTAGAGTTTTTAGTTGTAAAGCTTTTCCCATTAAATTTTTTCCAATAACAGTTTTTATTAAAAAACTAATGGTTATTTAGTTGTCACGTTAAAAAAAATATTTAACTTTTAGTAAATCGTTTGACAAATAGCTTTAAAAGTGTTATTACCTCTTAATTTATTATACATAAATTATTTAACTAACATTTATTTATTTATTTTTATATGTAAGCATACTTATTTTAAATCATATAAAATATATTGAAATTAATATAAAAAAAATTACAATATTTAGAGATCAATGTTATGTAAATTCAATGATTTAAAATGTAATTGTTTTATTATTTTAAAATAATTTAGAACCCAATAACATATATCACATATATTTCACACTTTTATATATTGGAAAAAATAAAATAATAAAGATAAACAATCAATGTAATAATAAAGATAAACTAATGTACGCTTGTTCATGTTTGTAGGGTTTTATTTTAGTTTTAGATATAATAATATGAAAAAATTAATAGTAAGAAAAAATTTAATGCCCTGTTGAACTTTTCTGTATAGATTAGAAATTATTTTGAAAAACTTTAAATTTTAAGTTTTTTCAGAATGACTTAAAAAAACTCTTTTTTTGGTATAAACACTTATTGACTTGTTTATCAAATATCAATTTTTTTTTTTATATAGCAAATATACTTATAACTTTTCAAATAGAACATTTTAACTAGAAAAGTACCAAATATGAGCAAATAAACAAAATTATGTCAAACACAATCTTTCTGATTTCATAGTTGAAAAAAAATTACTGAAGCAAAAGGGTATTTTCATGTCCCAAAAATTATGTCAAACACAAAAGTTACTGTTATCTTTATCAGTATTTTCATGTCCCAAAAAAACATTATTAATATTTAAACTTAATTCAATATGTTGATTTTTTATTTTTTATAACATCAAAGAAAAGAAAAACAAAGAGAGTATTAATTTTGCCGCATATATCTTAATTCGATCTGTATTTATTACTTTAAAAAATAGTATATAATAATAAATAAAATAGACCACATCAAAGTACAAAACTGAAATCGCAAAACTGGTAGAACACTATGGAAATGGAGGCAGACCAACCTTATCACCAGACCGACCTTGCAGGGGCAAAACCATTATCAATATTATAAATTTCAAATCATACATCATCAGAATGGACCAAATCATTTCTTGAGTAGCAGTGAAAAACAAAAACAAAAAAAACGAAGAACAAAAAAAGATTTTGGTTGTGGTCCCTCAAGAATATGTGATTTGCAGGAAAATTCCCTCCAATGGTGCATTGACCAACTTCATTATTCTCCCTCCACCAGTTTTTCTTATGTGGAGAACTTCCAAGACTGTCTATTGGTTCATCTTCTTCTCCATTCAAAGTCTTTTATTACTTAATTCTTTATAACCCGCCAACAAAGAATGATAGTATTATTATTTCGTTAGTGAAGAATATGTTAATGTTATCATGGCACACAATGAAGAAAGAGCAATAATTCCCTTCACATTGCTTGGCACCTCAATTTATTCTAATCCAAAACCATCCAATAATGTAGAAGATAGATGAATGTGGGACCAGAGATGGAAAATTTTGCTGATAAGAGAATGAATTTTCCATCCAATCCCACATCAACAAAACAAAACCAGATTACTAATATTATTCATCTGGTGGACCAAAACCAAATGAATAATATCATGCTGCTGCTTCTAGATAAACTTTGTAATCAAAAACTGCATAAGAAAATTTGAATTTTGTCTTGCTTTTTATGCTCTGTCAGATTGTCCAAGAAAAAAGTAGCTGAGAAAAAGAAAAGGTAAAATCTGGAAAATCATAACTAAATAACCATTCATTTTTCATTTGAAATAACAAAGCAAAGTTCAAAATCGAAGTAAAATCAACAACTACACACAATTAGCAACATTGTTAATAAATAACAAAAGAAAATGGGAAATTAAACCCACCGTTGTTTTGTAGCCTCCATTCTCTCTAACAACCCAGAAATCTCAGCTTGCATTCTTATCTTCATTTGGTAATAATCACCATTTGAATTTTCCAATACCTTGAGCTCTTCGAATTTCTTCCTCCGCCTTTCCTCTGTTTCTTGCAAACAGAGCTTCGCAAACTTTTCAGAATATTCTTCATCCAAGTTTAAGGTCTTTGTTTGTATAATCCGTCGATACTCTTCAGCCTCTCTCCGTGCTTCATCAGCTTTACTCTGGAACATTCTAGCTTCTGCTTCCTTGATCCGCACAATGCTTTCCAAGCTGTCATACCCGGCTGATTTTGGTATCGACCCAAACCTGAAATCGTCTTCACTGATTACAAGGGAAGCTTTGAGATCATTCCGATGGAGATCATTCCGGTGGAGATCATTTGACAATAGATCACGTTGTATGCTGGAACTAATGTTGTAAACACCATATTTTGCAGGTAGAGAAGCGGATTGTGGAAAAGGGATTACATCTTTCTGCAAGTTAGCTTGAGTTGCCGCCAAATCTTTTGAGGCTATACCAGAAGCAGGAAATTCTGACGCACCATCTGTGTCTTAATAAGATAAACATCCATTGTTAGATGTGAATATGTTAAGAAGCAAAACATTACATAATATGCATTAAAAACCACAAAAATGATACAGCCGTTGACATACTTCATCATGTACTCCAAATTGTCAGATGGTGATTGAATGATCCTGTTCTAGAAAGTGGCCCTCTCCAAAGGGCACAAACCTTGTACACTACATAGTTTGATCGGGCCTAGGTTTAAAAATCCCCCATCCCCAGTTAACAAGTAAAAAGAAACTGCATTTGTCTGGATGTATCTATGTATTTCTTCTACAATAGGAACCTCCATCTTGAACAGTAGCCACCATTATAGTTGATTTAAATGGAAAATTTAAATCCTAAGACCACTTAACTAAGTGGCTATTATATTGAAATATAGCACCAGTTACATATAACAGGACTTCTAACATGTAGGGTTCATTGACTGACATTATTAATTTAAATCCTCAAATGACATATAAATTGCTTTGAATTACTCGACAATTCTCTATGCCATTCACTCTAACAAACACTTTGAAACATTTATTTGATCCTTTATATATAAAATTTGTATACTACTTTTGGTTCTTTTCTCTTATTTTCTCAAGAACAGAATAGTACCCTTCTACAGATGGCAGACTACATACAAAATAAAAATTTTGAGGTTGCACTTGCAAATAAAGATGTTATGAAGGTACAACCATATTAAACATATCTAGAAAGGATATTCTAGTGAATGTTTGGTACTTTGCAAAAGACCTGGTAGATTTTCACATGAAAAAAAATTCAAAAATAAATATCAGGTCCCAGCTACACCAGGAAAAGAAAGTTGTCATTGTGTACTCCTGCGGGTCAGAAGGAGGCAGGGGAAAGAGGAGGACATTGGGCGGGATCTATCAGCAGCGAATTCCCCATACAAATAGAGGCGCCTGCTCTTCGCAGATTCTTTACACAGACAGAAAGCAAGACTTGCATTTCTGCAATTTAAAAGAGAATTCCTGCATTTCTATTTCACCAACACAAAATAGACCCTTGCATGGACATTGTGGTATTAGAAGCTCACACTAAACCAAGACTGCTGTTCATATACTTGCTTTGCGGAAATCTTTCTGAAACTAAACCGGTTCCATCTGCTTTTAGTTTCTCTTATTGACATTCCTACGAGTTTCCATTGTGTGTGATCTAGTGCCCTAGGTTCATCGGTTTCTTTTATCTTTACCACGTTTAGAGATCTTAACTTTTCATTAGTTCTATTCAATCTTTCTCCTTTTAAGCAACTTATAACAGCAATTTATGCATCAAAAAACAGTCAAATACAAATCACCAAACAATTTCAAACTAAGTTAACCACCACTGTTCAAAAAAAAAAAAAACTTAGTCAAACATCTCTGCTAACACAAATAAAATTCTGGCCTCTCCATTTAAAATACAATCCCAACAAGGAACATTTCAGTTTCCGGATAAAGTTTCTTTCTTTGAACCCACAATAGTAATACGTGATAAATAAACATAAACCAAAAAGACAAACAAACAAAAAGAAAATTAATTTGCACACAATGTGGCGGAGTTATACATAATGAAACAAGCAGAAAGGCAAAGCAACTGAGAAAATCAAATATAAATGAGAAGGCAGACAGGAATTTTGAGACTTACAGTTAAAGAATTGAGTAATGAAATTGCAAGCATCTGCAGGATACATCAATTTCCTTTCTAGCTTCGAAATAATCTCCTCGGCCTTGATATGCAATTCCTTGCCTCTGAAATCATCACTCCCCCTGAAAATCTTCCTAACACAGTCAAGTTCCTTAACCAGAGTTTCTAGACCCCAATCTTTTGCACAACAAAGAAACACATCCTTAACAAAACCAAACATTTCCGAAGCATGACCACAACCGATGCAATGAAACTGCATCTCAGTAGTTCCAGAGAGTCCCTTCAAGCTAGGACCAGGCTTAATAAGATTCCTCTGAATCCCACAAGCAGCATGGCACCAATGAGAACAAACATCACAGCCAACCCAGCTACAAGTATTGTTAGCACAATCGAAATTCAAACACACAGGACACATACAGGAGCTACAAAACCCCTTGTTCGCCGAGCAAATCTTGCAGTCACAATCATCAATAGGCAACAAACTCTTACAGTATACATTTCTACATCTCATGAACAAGAAAATCTCTACCAGCTCAGGTGGGGGGAGGCGGTTTTTGCCAGATATAAAGCATTCAAGACCCATTTTCACTGCAACCAAAATTTCCAGCTGACTTTTCTGGCACTTTGAGAGAGTTTCCTTGGAAAGATCCGATCTTCTCTCAAGCCGGCTTTGGAGAACCATTAATTCCTCTTTCTTCTCGGGCATGGAAATTAGATTCTTCAAGTACTCCCTAGTTGAAACAAGTGTTTCATCAGGAAGTTCCTGAACTATTTGAGCCATTACAGGTACAGACTCGGTAACAATTTCTCTCAGAATTCTCTCAGGTCTAGAAAGCTTCCTTGCCTTCCCACCTTCCATACCTTCTAAACCTCTAAAACTCTCTGAAGCTTTACCTCTAGAATCCCCTGATTGGGTATCAATCTTAGGCCTAGCGGGAAGCTCAGAAGGGAAAAACGAATGGTTATCAGAGCTTGTCGTCCTATACAGACTATTACAAGAATCTTTACGATTGCTCTGCATCAATGGAAAAATCCCACCACCGTGATTCGACAACGTAACCCCGCCATCTCCAATGGGCTTGAACCGACTATGAACAGACCCATTAGTCCCTTCCCCGCAATTCCAAATTTGGTCGTCTTTCCCAACCGAATACTCGTAGTTTTCAGTCGAATTTCTAGTAAGCGAGCAACTTGGATTGTGGGACAAAGCGTGGGAATAGGAGTAGCAGGATAGCGAAGCTGCGGTGTAATCGTTGGAGTATGTGGTTTGGGTGTTGGTGGATGGAGGCAAAGATTGCATGCTCCGAGTAGGTTTTGGTCGAGCCGTATTATGATCGCCATTTTGCAGCGCATCCGAGGCATTAAGCGAGAGTGAAACGTCAGGCAAAGCTAGAGAAAGATTGAGGGTCTCTATCTTCGGCCTCTTGTCTCTGCTTTCTCTCTCAACTTCCTCTTCCACCACTCGTTTTGTAGAATTCACCCTGGTTTCGTTTAAATTAAGGAAATCTCTCTCCACCCACTTGTCATCTTGGTAGGAATTCTCAGAGACCAGGACTTCTTTCCCTTTGTAACTTACTTTCTCGAAGGAATTCAGCATATTTTTCCCGGAAAACTCTTTCTCAGGAAAACCCAGTTTGGAATTATCGCAGAGATAGCTAAGGGTCAACTCTTGTGAACCATGATTCCCGATTTTTGTCATCATTGATTGGAACCCATCGGAACCCATCTCTGATTCTCTGAGAAAATCGATACCCTTTTCAGAAAAACCCATTTTCTCTTCTGGACGGTTCTTGTTAAGCTCGGAGATACGCCGAGTAAGTTTGCTCTGAGAACTCTCGTCCTCAGAAGCAAGACCATTAGAGAGATCTTTCTCACCAAACATAGCCTTATTACACACACAAATCTCAGAGAAAGCGAGAGAGAAGCAAACCAGATGAGAAAAAAATACAGACAAGGAAGAGAGAAAGAGATGCAGAGAGAGAGAGAGAGAGAGAGAGGAACGAAACAGAGAGGAAAGGACCAGAGGGGCAATTTCGAAATTTGCGAGAATCTAAGGGTGTTTTGTGCTTTTTTCTTTGATTCTTCTCTCTCCAACGGCTGTATCTTTTCAAGCCGTTTACAGAATAACTACGGCATCAAACACTTTTCTGCAAACACTTATTTACGAAAAGGACCACCTGAGTTTTACAAATTTTCGAAACTGGTCCTTTGACCGTCTCTCTCTCTCTCTCTTTGGTGTGACGGGGAAGAAGACGACTTTTTGTTATGGCTCTGGCTCTGGGAAATAGAATAGAAGCTTACTTTTTCATTTCCTTTTCATTTCAAATTGGTTTCTCATTCTTGAACTAATTTTTAACGTTTACCTTCCAATTAAGAAAAGTTTCACAAAAAGAAAAATTTATTTGAGTCAAAATTAGCATTCTAGATATCAAAACAAAAAGGATCAAAATAGGTTTGAAATATTTAAAAGATCAAATTCAAAATATTTCCCAAAATCTTTAAAAACATAAATATTTAATTCCTCATGGTGTTTTACAAGGTAACAAATGATTATCATCATAGAAATCATAATTTATAATTATTATATTTAAAATAAATATCTATTAAAAAAAGTGGAAGTTAATTAATTAGTATCTCAATTAAGATATTCTTTAAGTCAAGAGCAAATAATTGATGAGAAAAAGCGCTAAGCTTAAACATGTTAAGAAAACTAAAAGGGGAATACATATTTTTTTGGTAAACAAAAGGGAAATATACCTATGGCAGTACAAGTCAAATGCAATAGCATCACATGCAGCCCAAATGTATCCTCACCTAGCCAAATTACTTAGGGATGACAATTTGGACAAGGTTAGGGCAGACATGGAAAATATAGTCCTGCTTTTATACATTATATATAATAGAAGTTTTTTTTTTTTATACAATTAATTATAAGTTTAATGTTTTTTTTTAAATGGAAATACCAATATTTAAAAAAAAATCTAAACTTTTTAAATATTTTTATAGGTTAAACATTTTAAAATAATAAATGAAAAAAAAAATAGCACAGAATAGAGATATACTTTCTGATCCAAATGATTTATTTCATCCCGTTTTTTCAATAAATGAAACAAAGAACGAAATTGAAGATGAAAAATTCCTGCAAGGTGGATGGAGGCCGCCTCACCCGGCCTCATCTTGTTGTCACTCCTAAAGTTATTGCCAAGGATTTATATTATTTTTATTTTTCAAAAAAACTTAGGATAAATTTTATAAACTTGCTTTTCAGTTCAAAGTTTTTTCATATATATTGCATTTGTATACCTTTTTGTTTTTTTTCTTTTAATTGCACATATTTTTTTTTTATAGTTTCAATTTTGTTTCACTTACTTCCTTTTCTCAGTCAAACTTTGGAATATAATAGTTAACATGGTTTAATTTTTTTATAATAAAATTATTCCATCTCTTTAGAAGTTATTTTACAAGAAAAGGAGTTATTTTATAAATAATTTTATTTGTCAAAAATTTTAAGTAAACATAAAATGCTACCTTTTACCAAAAAAAATATTTAATTTGTTTTATTTTTAAATTTTTTACTTTTAAATTTGTTTATTTGCATATGTAAATTTAAAAGAAAACTATACGAACTGCATTGATTTTTTTTATTTTAATACTTTATAATGGTGGTATTTTTTTGTCTTAAACCTTATTGACCACCCAAAGTTTGACAAAGGAAATGGGATGGAAGTATGTGAAAGAAAGTTGAAACTATGAAGAGAATATATACAATTTTAAAAACATAGAGGGTGTAAATGAAAAACTTGAAACTAAAACGAAAATTTGTGTAATTTACTTAACAAATTATAAATAATACTTTATCTTTCTAAACTATATACATTTTATACCTCGTTCTACAAAAACTCTTATATTTCCCTTTACATTATTTAATTATTATGTCATCTGGATTGCATAAAACTGGAATAAAATAAAATAAAATAAATCTATAGTCAAATTATAGAAAATTTGTGAGGTTAAAAAACTCTAAAGTGATATATATATTAGTTTTGATAGTTTAAGAGATAAAGTGCAAAAAGTATAATAATTAAAGAAGCGAAGTGTTATTTACTATATTCATTTATAATAAATACTGAAGCATATTGAATTAAAATTATCATTGATGAAGCTGCTCGTGGTAATTCTCATCCAAATGGTTACGGCGAAGTCTAGATTTGTTAAATGTTATTTTGTAATAGTGGTTGGTGATGCATATGCCATTGAAGCACAATTGCTAGTGATTTATGCTTTTGATTATATTAAGAGCTTTAATTGAAATTTCATTTGGCTTGAGAGTGATTCATCTACTAAAAAAAAAATAGTAGATGTTCGATAAAAGTATAAATCATCGTGTTTAAAGTAAATTGTTTTTCTTCATTATGTTGCTTCGCATATTTATAGAGAAAATAGTACAGTTGCATATGTTTTATCTAAATATGTTATTGATTCAATTGGAGTAGGTTGATGGTTCAATTTCTATGCTGCTCTGCATACCAAGGTTATTCATGGCAAAAATTCTTATCGGTTATGTTCGTTTATGATCTTGATGTATTGTAATTTTTGTAAGTTTTTTGGTCTGTATTTGTTGTTCCTAGCTTATGCTAGTGGTTTCTTTTCATTTTATTATTTCATTCAACAAATTGGCTAGTTTTTTTTCCTTGTGGTTCAATTCATGTTCTAGTTTATTTTATTTTTCAATCGAATATTTTTATTTTAAATAATGCTGTGTTCCACCACACAGCCAAAGTCTTTCGTTGGCCGTCCATTGATTAAAAAAAAAATTATTTTCAGTATTTTACAGTAACTATAACTTTTTTAGCCATGCAGTGCATATGTATATTCGAATGATCACAATAAAAAATGAAATAATAAAAAATAAACATATTAAAAAAATTGTCCAAACAACTTCTTTTTAAAAAAAAAAAATATGTTATTTACTTTATGTAAAAGATATGCATACTTTATTTTTTCATTTATAAAAAGTCATAACTCAAACGAATTATTTGCAGTGGAGCTCCCCTAAGAACTATTACAAAATATTTTAAATTAAGGACTTATTTTTTTATTGTAAGAGGATAATAAAAGTTTGTAGCAAAAAAAAGATAAAAGTTAAATGAAATAAAATAAAATAAAAAGTTTAAAGTTTTTTTTTAGCCGTAGAATAAAATGTCTTAGAATTTGATTGGGCTACCAAGAGAGGTGCTTGAATCTGAATCTGAAACCAAGTATTGAAAATGTTGAAAATTGTAGTCCCAATTGAATCCTAACAAATAATAGTTAGACAATTTCCACCCTCTCATTTTTCATAACAATTGCGGCCGACCAACTACCGTTTTATATGTGCCGTGCCCAGCCGTTAGGGTTTGCCTACAGTATACGTGCTGTTGGAGTTAGATAAAAAAATAATTTTAAAGTTTTTAAAATTTTTTAAAATGCTTTTTTATTCGTAAATTATATTATTTATGATAAAAAATATCATTAAAAATGCTCTTAAGTAAGCTTTTTATTTATTTATTTATATATTAGTGTTTTTAGATTTAATTGGTAAAATACAAATACATGTTTAGATTTTGGATTCAACTCTGGATAAAATCTCTTTCCTTTTAGTTTTAAAATATTGTAATGATATAGACACCATATTATTTATCAATATATTTATTAAATGATGTATCAATGCTAGAAATACTAAATAAGTTTACAAGATATATACAAGTATCATGTGTTAATATTTTAATGAATTATGTTTAGTTATACTTATCTCATCAAAGCTTATTTATCTATGTGTCAATATTTTATGTTAATATAATCCAGTCATAGATAAGTGCACCATTGAAAAAACTAATGTAACTAAACATACACCAGTAAAATATTGATACATGACACTTGATATTTTTGTTTGTAGATTTATTTGGTACATATAATATTATTAGGCATCAGCTGAAATATGTTAGAAAAACTAATATGTATAAAAAATTATATTATACCAAATAATATATAAATACAAACATGATTAAACTTTATTCAAGTAACCAAATAAATTAAAATCTATGACATCTAATAATAAATAGAGAAGTAGAAATCATAAAATAAAATAAAAACAAGAGTTGAACTCTCTTTCTTTAAGATGAAATTGCTCCCTTTTTATGCTCATGGTTTTATGGCAATTGCTTCTTAAGATATGACATCTTTTGACAATAGTAGCACTCCAAATCATCAAGAACATCAAACCAACTTTGACTTAAGTTCCCCCACAATATATGCAACATTTAGACTCTACAATATTATAAATGTATGAATTTGATTGAATGAAAACTAAATAAAAATGAATCTATTTTATAGAAGTTGAAAGGATATAATACCAAAAGACATACCTAATCACAAAGATGCATTTTTGTTTAAAGTTACCTTATAAAATGTAATTGTACCTCTTATATATGAAATAGTACATGCCCAAAAGATAACAACCCTATGTGAAACAATACAATCTTTAAAATGTGAAAAAAGACACATTTACAATTTCCATTCAAAAATATAAAAAAAAAAAAAATTAACTAATCTCAATTTAATTTTTCCAACAATCCTCCACATGAATAGAAATTTCCTCAAAAATATGCAAATGACAACGCAGATGTTAGGAAGTGTATGGAAGATAATTGCATCTGTATAGGTAGGCATTTAGCTTTGAACCTTACCTAGTGAAGCATTATGGATTTGCAGTTGATTAAGTGAACATAATGTCTTGAACTGTGAACTTTTAGTATAAACAAAGATAATAATACTCACACAATTCCCCAACGGTTAAATTTTATTTTCACGATTGTGTTCATTTTGGCCATGAACAACTCTTGGATTTCATGAGTGTTCTAAAGAATCTCAGCCTTACAATTCTCATAAAAGCAATCATCTTTGACACTCATATATATGATATCTTATTAAGAGTATCGTACCATACTCCACTTAGATTTCAAAGATATAAAATCATTAAAAGCATAATTTATCCTATTATACGCTGCAGAAAATACTACAATATCATAAAAATGGGTTGAAAAAATTATTTTTATAGTGTTTCATCTATGTCGTTCATAACTTAGTTGTCAATTTTGAACCTAGATGTTGGGATCCCTAGTCATATAAGTTGGTTTTCGATATATAATGGTGATTTAATAGTAGGCTAATATCCTATTTTCTTCGAGAAGTAGTTTACTTTTCTCTTAACAGTTTGTAATAAGTGGATCCATACAACTATCTTTTCACTTTACACAATGATAGTATTATTTTATTTATAAAAAACTGTTTTATGATGTTGTCTTCATGAGTTTTTGCTAACATGAAATATTTTTTAGTTAAACATTATAAAACCATTTTGCTTTTCTCAAGCTATGCTCAAAATTAGGAAAACCAATTTGATTAAAAAGATTTCCATGACACAACTTAGACTCTAATTATGAGTCACAAGACAATTTTCAGATTTTATTCTATTCATCTCAATGTATGAGATAAAACACTATTTTTCTCACTTGTTTTATTTATTTATAAATAAATATAGGGTTAATATCACTGCAGGTCTCTAAACTATATCGCGATTTACACTTTCGTTCTAAAACTTTTCTTTTTCACTTTGATCTTCAAATTCATATTTCTATGTCACTATAAGTCATTTTTGAAGTTTCCATCCATTTGAGCCTTTAAAAGGCACGTGCAAATGCACGTGTGGTCCATTTCTATGGTAAAATTATAAATTTAAGAGTTGTTTTATCACTATAGGTCCATAAAACGATATTGCGATTTAATATTTCACTCAGAGAAGATTACAAATTAAAAAACAAAAATTTTTATACATATATATATATATACACATATAAGAATTTGTTATAAAACATACATGTTGGGCTTCACAAGCTCCCAAACAAAGACATTTTTATTTATTTTTTCTTGAATTTTTTTTTTAAAAAAACTTTTGGCTTTGGATTTTAAAAATAGAACTAAAAAAAATTCAAGAAAAAAAACCCATCTATTGGGCTCTATAAACTCCCCAACATGTGAGTTTTATAACAAAACCATTTATATACATATAGGACCTCTAGAGAGGGCAAAATCGCCCTCCACTCAGAGTCCGAAACAACCTTCGTCAAAATCAAACAGGCTTGGTCAAATATAGCCTATACGCACCGTTTAACATATTTAATTTTCTTCCCTCCTGAATGCTAAGCTTTTCTTCCCGAACTAGCCCATCTGCTCTCCTTGCTCGCAGAAATCGACCGAGAGAAACCCCTTCCTCCCATTAGCCCATCTGCCCTCCTTGCTTGCATAAGTAGGCCGAGAGAAACCCCCGATGCCCATCTTGCTCGCATAAATTGGCCAACTCTAAACCAGAGAAATCGGATTCGGGCCACCCACCTTTGAGTCGCACCTTTCGCACCAGGCAAAAAAAAAAAAAAAATATATATATATATATATATAACAATAAAAAATGGTTATCACAGCTATTAAGTTAAAAATTTATAAGCTTAACCTATGAATATTTTTGTCCACCTCTTGTTTATAAATAGTAGCTAAACAAATGCCAAATGATATAAATGATACTGTAACTAAGCAATGAAATTTCATAGAAGTTCCTAGTTTTGAAGAACTAATCTTTTTTATTATATAAATTTTTCAGAAGTTAAAGTTATAACACACCAGAAAAGAAGATTCCCAGAAATCAAATTGCATACTAATTAATTCACATCTCACTTATTGAAGCATTCACCTTCCTATTGGACTTCGAACAAGTGATGATTGGCTGATGTCTACTATTATATTTTAAGCATGTGAAAAACGTGAAAATTTCTTAAGTGGATGCAGAGTGGTAAACCATGCCCCTATTGAATATTAGACAATGCCAAAACCATGTAGGAAATTACACAATCATTTAACAATTTGGTTTCACACTGATACTTTTGGAGTTTGTCTATATGATTAGCTTGATTTAGAAGCATTTTAGACTTGAATATTTTTTTTCCAAGCAACGGTTTGAGCTTGTGAGATTCCTGCAACTTTGGTTGGCTCAAATTTGTCAAATTTCTCAATACTCAAAAACCCTAATTCCTGGTGCAAAGGGTGCGACACAAAGGCGGGTGGTGTGAACGGCCGGAGAGATCGACGGGTGGTGCGAATCCGGTTTCCCTGGTGCGAAGGGTGCGACGCAAAGGTGGGTGGCCCGAATCTGATTTCTCTAGTTTAGGGTCGGCCGATTTTTGCGAGCAAGATGGGCATCAGGGGGTTTCTCTCGGCCGATTTGTGCGAGCAAGGAGGGCAGATGGGCTAATGGGAGGAAGGGGTTTCTCTTGGTTGATTTCTGCGAGCAAGGAGGGCATATGGGTTAGTTTGGGAAGAAAAGCTTAGCATTCAGGAAGGAAGAAAATTAAATATATTAAACGGTGCGTAAAGGCTATATTTGACCAAGCTTGTTTGATTTTGACCAAGGCTATTTCGGACTTTGAGTGGAGGGTGATTTCGCCCTCTCCAAAGGTCCTGTATATATATATATATATATCAGAAAATTTTAAATAAGGATATCTTTTTTATTAAAATAAAAATTATCATTGAAAATATATTTTTAGTGACAAATATGAAAATATATTTAATAAAATAAAGATATCATTATTCTAGAATTTTTTGATATATATATATATATANAAAACATACAGCGCGCATATAACCAACATATCTCAATCATCGTATCGATACTGTGTGGTACTCCTCAAAACCAAATCCAAAATCATCCATCATCGGATTTTTATAAAATCTCTCAAATTCCTTTTATCTTTTAAAAGCATCGCAGTAAATCCAACGATTTTCCAAATCTTTTATTTTTGAAATATTTCCGAAACAATCAAACATTCAGCTATTAGAAAAATTGCCCCAAAACTTTATTAAATTCCACAAAAACCCAAATCACTTTAAAATCACCAAAATTTTCCACAATATCGTAAAATATCCGATAACTTCAAAATTCAATAAACAATCAATTAAAACGTAAACTTCATATTTATTCCAAATAAATATGAAATCCATCAAATCTTAAAATCAAACTCGTGCAAATATTTAAATCATCATAAAACATATTTAATAAATAAAATTTAATGCATAAGAAAAATTTGATTCAAACCATTAATTTAAATGCAATCAAATATAGCATATAAATCCCAAACGATTTAGAAAAATACTTGCACTCACCATTAAAACATCAAATGATTAAATTCATAAAAAAATAAATTAAAATTAAAATTAAGATAAATTTATCTCCTTTAAACCATGTCTCTAAGCCAAATGCACAAAATGTCACAAACAAAAAGTGGCTCAAACAAAATCCGACGAACCATACGCATAGGTGAAACTAACACGCTTAACATCTATAACTTAACAACCAATTTCCAAATTGAAACTTAAGCTCTCCCGAGTGAGATCTACAGCCTGGCTCTGATACCAAGTTGACAGGACCCGATCCGCTAGAATCCTGCCTGCGTGACTTAATGTTGCCACTAAGCCACAAGCAGTCGTGAAATTCCGCTAAACCAATTTTTTTTAAAAAGGGTAAAAACCAACAGACCGAAAGGTTTTCTCTACTGCCGAAAATTCTATTAAAAATTTCGGCAGCATTTCGGCTGTTTTCTAACACTCTCCAAAATGCTAAAAGTCAAACCTGCAGAGAAAAAAAACATTTCTAAACAACCATTTATTCTACCAGCACGCATTTCCCACACAATTTAAACCACAAATCAGTACATAACTCAACCCCTAAACAAATATATTGTTTAAGTACGATGTAGCTGGACTCAGTCTAAAACTGAGCTGCCTACATACCCTTTATACAAGGGATCAAGCTACCTGTAGTTCTGATATGCATATTTACACTAAATATGCCGCAACTGATACAATTTTGATGCGGGCATCATAGAGTCATATTCTAGCATTGGAACCAAAGATGATGACATCATCTTACCTAGTAAACCAGTGATGCGTTCTCAAGTTAAGAAGATCAAAGAGAGAATGCTTGGACTTGTGAAAATAATTATGGATGAAGATCGATTCAAGTTTCCCAGTGATTTGAACACTTTTCCGAGGCCTAATGATGATTTAAGCATTTTGTCCAACCAAGGGATGAAAGTCGTAATGATGCTCGAGAGTTGCGGAGACGAAACGGCGTAATTTTAAAAATAAACAACTTAGAATGGCAATTTCGTAATTTTAGCTATTTTTGGATGATAATGGCAGTTTCGTAATTTAGCTATTTTCGGATTATAATGGCAGTTTTGTAATTTTTAATATTTTCGTTTTTAGGGTTAGTTTTCAACCTTATGATTACTTTCTTAATATTTAATGGTTTAGATTGATTCTTGATCTAACCCTAGTCCTTATATAAAAGGGGATCAATTCTTTTGTAAGAGAGATTTGAGTTTTTAATCAATTGAGAGAATTAATTTTCCTATTGCTCCCAGGAGTGTTCTTGCAAGGTGAGGAATCAATTTCTTCTTCTTGTTGCATTAGGAGTTGAATTATCTTATCAAAGTAGAAATACTTTGTGGCGATTATTCTTCTCTTTCCCTAGCCTTCTAATCCACGTTTTTAGATACAAGTTATCTAAGGGTTTGGTAGGGCGGGTTCTTGTTTTCCAATTATTGTTCAATATTTCTTGTGTGTTTGGGGTTTCGGATTCTTTAATCTTGGGGTTCCGCATCAAATTTATACTCAAAAGTAACGCCTCAAATACACGTTATATTTCACTTTCAATCACATCAACGTCACCATTTCCAAATCTGTTCAAACACCAACAATTCAACGTAAACAATCCCAGCAACTCAATTAATTCAGTACAATCAATTCAAGTTTCCAAACAGCCCACTAATCATAAAACAATTCTACACAACCGAATCCACATAGAGATTAACACACGATTTAACTATATAAAATATTCTGTAATAATTCTCACTATTCCCGAATTTCAAAGCACCAATCAATTTCACAATTAATTCCATAAACCCAATCGGCTCTCGAACCGTCAACAGCAATTAATTCAATAAGCAAGCTCACACACACGACCAAATCAACTCTTAACTAACAAACTCGCATCTCTCACACCTAACAACTAAATATACAAATATACCAGTAACCACTTCCAAGCCCAAGAAACTCGGTCACACTCTCACATCCTGTATTAAACTCTAGGCATGACAATGCGTTCCACAACAACCACAAAAACACAAATTTACACATTTGTATCACCGATTGTCTACAATTCTTATTTAACTGTTAAAATAACACCGTTTGAAACTGGGTAATTCTCAATATTTATCTATAATACCCAAATTATATATCGAAACGAAGCTCGTAATCAATAGAATGCAACTGAGATCTTACCTCGTCCAACCGCCGTCGGTGGTGGCCGGAAAGTCACCAGAAAGCTGCGGCCAAACACCCGCACTTTGCACCGCTCAAACGATCAGGATTTGGGACGAGAGGAGGTCGGAATTGAGCTCAGAGGGTTCCAAATATTGGAAGAGACCAACCCCGCAACCCGAAACCACCGGAATCCGGCGACTGAAGAAGGGGTCCGGCGGTTTCTTCGAGTTTTCCGATGACTTCTCGGGGTTTCACGGCTAGGTCACGGAGGGGAAAGATGGAGGAGGACCTGGGCGACCTTTCTTGGGTGGTGGACCGGCCAATTTCTCGCCGGAATCCGGCAATCGCAACTGAAGGGCATCATCAGATCCCTCGATCTTGCCGGCGATCTGGGCTTCCTTCTGGCGATCCATCGGTGCCAACAGAAGGAGGAGGTCGGCGGCGTCGTTTCCCGGGTAACTGCCGGCCTGATCTCGCCGGAGATGAGCCGTTGCCGGCGGAAAGAAGGCGCGGGTGGGGTTGCGCGAGGGGGGGTTGCCTGCGTGCGTGAGGCGTGCGTGCGGCGTGTCTCTTCCTTCCAGATCCTTCTGGATAAAACATATAAAGGCAAGGGCAAAATAGTAATTTTTGCCCTGCCATAGCAAATTACCAAAATGCCCTTCATGTTATTTCAGCCATAACTTCTCGGTCTTAACTCGGAATTGAGTGTACTACTAGTCTATGAACTCGTATTGACTAGCTCTACGCAACGGTAGCACGGTCAAAACCATAGCACGCTCACACAAAAAGTCAACCCCGAGCCCTTCCTTGGTCAAACTTGGTCAACTCGGTCAATTTTGAGAAATTTTCAATATCTTCTCGGGACGGGATGTTACATTTAAACTCCTTAAATGCTAAGATATTCTTGTTTGTACGTGCCCTTGGAGTTCTAGGACCTCGAGTTGCAAATTGTTGCATAGCATTCGCAATTTCCCTTACAATTTGACTAGTATCACCTAATTCATCTCTGTTCTAAGAAGATGAACCACCACCTCTAGAATGAACCATCTTTAATCTATACAAAAAATTTCTATATCAAGTGAAACTAACCCACTTAAGATGTATAAGTAACAACTAAACATTCTAAACAAATATTCGATTGTGATACTTAATTAAACTCTCCCAATTAAGATATACTACCGTGCTTTGATACCAAAAATTGTAACATCCAAACACTACCATTGATGACAAAAAATCTAAAATAAATACTAGGATTCAACATAAGCGATGATGCATCCAAATACATAATCTTTACTATGAAAGGCAATAAAGTAGCACTTGTAAACTTCAAGTCCAAAATTAAATTTTCTAAATCTAATATCCCAAACAAAACTACAAAAAAAAAAATAGTTAACATTAGTATTCCAAATTGAAACTTAATGTGGCTAACTTGAGCTTAATATCATCCAATTATAAAAGAAGTAGACATAACCTCAACAACAACTAAATCAACTTCTAAACGCAAAAATTAGTAATGAAGCTCTCAAGTGATGCTCTAAAAATATCTAAGTCATTTCATTTCCATTGCTTCCTTCAGCAACTCCTGAAAAGTAGGTGTGAGCTACAAGCCCCATAAATAACAATTTGGTTTTTTTTTTTTAATTACCAAAAATATGACCAATATATGTAGTTCACTAGTAAGAGTGAATACCAAATACGTATATAAGCATAATAGAAATAATTACAAAATCTTTGCAAACCAATGAAATAAACTAACAAATAACTAGAGCCAATCATAACATATTTATCAAAATATTAGTTTCCCTTCTGATGTGGGCATTGAGCGCTCTTCTAGCATGGATGTTCGTGATAAGGACATTACATTGCCAAGTGGATCAGTGACACATTCTCAAGCTAAGAAGATCAAAGACGGAATGCTTGGACTTGTGAAAAGAATTATGAATGAAGATCGATTCAAGTTTTGATGCGGGCATCATAGAGTCATATTCTAGCATTGAAACAAAATATGATGACATCATCTTACCTAGTAAACCAGTGATGCGTTCTCGAGTTAAGAAGATCAAAAAGGGAATGCTTGGACTTGTGAAAAGAATTATGGATGAAGATTGATTCAAGTTTCCAAATGATTTGAACACTTTTCCGAGGCCTAATGATGATTTAAGCATGTTGTCCAAGCACGAGATGAAAATCGTAATGATGCTCGAGAGTTGCAGTTTAAAAATAAACAACTTAGAATGGCAATTTCATAATTTAGCTATTTTTGGATTATAATGGCAGTTTCATAATTTAGTTATTTTCGGATTATAATGGCAGTTTTGTAATTTTTGCTATTTTCGTTTTTAGGGTTAGTTTTCAACCTTAGGATTACTTTCTTAATATTTAATGGTCTAGATTGATTATTGATCTAACCCTAGTCCTTATATAAAGGGGGATCGATTCTTTTGTAAGACAGATTTGAGTTTTTAATTAATTGAAAGAATTAATTTTCCTATTGCTCCCAGGAGTGTTCTT
>QANX01003223.1:0-61847 GCA_003254975.1 Ochetophila trinervis
TCAGTTAAATAAATTTTTATATGAAATATGTATGAATATATTTCCAAATATATAATTGTATCTATTTAAAAAAAAATTGAAAATTGTACAAAAAGAAGACTATATACTGTGTTATTTATTCCGTTGTGCTAGGGACTTGAATTTATAGGATGGACCTGACGGCTTTGCGAAGATTTTGGACGGCCCGATTGAAATCCAACAGTGCTTGATATTTAGTATGATTTTGTCAAAAATTGTAAATAAATAAATAAATTGGCATATATGATATGCGTTACATGTGTGATGATGTGGCACGCCAGTTGATCATTCATTTTTTTTTAATTGGGGATTAAATTCGAATTTTTCTTTCTTAAAATAAGGAAAGGTTCTCCAACATCATTTTTTAAATTAAAAAAATAAAAGAAAACTTGTTTAATAAGTTTGTTTTAAAATTGATTGCCGAATTGCCATTGGCTGCTCTCAACTTAATTTGTTCTTCAGTTACACCATGCGGCTTCATCCCTGAGCACACTACATGAAACTCCTTTAAATGTTTATGAGGATCTTCACCTACAAGACCAAAGAAAGTTGGGAGTAAGTGTATTAATCCAGACTTTAATTCAAATGAAGCTTGCACTTCAGGAAATTCAATGCAAAGAGGCTGAGAATTTAAATTTGGAGCAGCCAACTCCTTTAAAGTTTGAGGTCTGTTGTTGTTAGCAGGGGCTGCCATCTCCTCAAATTCAGAATCACTGTCTAAGCTCAGATCTCCTTCTTTTGATAGTCTAGTCATGCACCTGAAACAACAAAATCTCAAAGCAGACTAACACTAAAATTAAAATAGAAAGAAATTGACGCACAGTCCCCGGCAACGGCGCCAAAATTTGATGCGTGTCGTAAACACCAAAATTAATTACTGAATTTAAATACTACCGTAGTAGCAGCAAGTTCAGGTCGATTCCACAGAGACTGATAATCAAACTATTTCTATTCCAATTAAAGCAAAATTAAAAAGACAAAAGGGGGATTTTATGTTGGCAAATTCAAATATTAAAGAAAGCAAATTAATAAATATTGAAAATAACAATTGGAGAAAACCTTGGGTTAAAGTATCTTCAATTACTAAAGAACAGGTGATCACAGACAAAAATATATCCAAAAATAATCATTCAATGTTGGATTGAATATAATAGCACGGCCAATTTTATTCTAACTCTCACAATTAATTAATTCAGATACGATCGTAAATTAATCCTAATTATAAAATATCTAAACCAACGTGATCTAAATCAAATCAGAACAGCATTAAGAACAATAGCAACCAACAATAAACAAGTCCTACAAACGTTGTAAAACTTTAATCTATTATGCATTCTCCTAAGAAATTAACAAAAGCTTAGCATGCAATTATTAAAATCAAAGTGCTACTAAACATAGAACATTCAATACGATTGAATTCCTAATTAGCGAATACCCAATCCACAAATAATTATAACGGATCCAAATTATAATCAAAAGAGAATTGAATAATAAACAAATAAATTGGAAGAACACAAATTGAATAATTAAAATTGAATTAAAACTTATAAACCAAGTCTCACACCTTATACTTTAGTATTGAATGATACTCCTACCCAAGAGAAAGATTTAGCTACTCATACTTGTTGAAAATCTCTCTCTTGAAATTGTTTTTGCTCTAAAAACGACTATCCTCTTTACAATAATGATAAAACATATTTATAGTAAAACCTAGGGCTAAAAAGTCCACAAAAACGAGCCTAAACGCTCAAATTCGCGCCCATCCAGGCGCCTGGGCATTGCACCTGGGTTGCACTGCCTTGCTGCCAACGTCCAGTTAATTACGGTTTTGCCACTGCTTCTTCAGTTTTTCTGTTTAATTACGATTTTGTCACTGTTTCTTCATTTTTCATCCTTTTAAGCTCAAATCTACCTTAAACATAGAAAAATATAAATTAATCCATTTTAAGTGAATAAAACATGCTCAAATCAAGTATTAAAGTATATAAAATATATATAAATTGCATCCGATCAGTATGAAATAAAACTAATAAAACGGCATCGTTTAGGATGAAAATACGACGCCATTTCACTTCACACGACGCACAATGTGCGTCGTGGATGATACTTAAGACGACGCACATTGTGCATTGTGGAAGATACTTAAGACGACGGACATTGTCCATCGTCATTTCACTTTACACGACGCACAATGTGCGTCGTGGATGATGCTTCTTACACGAGCGTCGTCGTTTCAGGTGAAGTTGCGTTAAAACGGCGCCGTTTCGCTTGATTTAATAGGGTTTCTACTCCCTTTCTTCTTCATTTTCCTCTCTACCTTTGAAACACCCCCGACGGCGCCGTTGACAGGACCCATCCCACCAGGGTCCTGCCTGCGTGACTTAATGTTGCCACTATACCACAAGCAGTCGATAAAAATCCGTTAAGTTGCTAATCCAAAACCGAAAAAACCAAAAGACTAAAAGAATTCCTCTACCGTCGGAAATTTTATTAGAAATTCCGGCAGCATTTCAGCTGTTTTCTAACACTCCCCAAAAATGCTAAAAGTCATAAACCTACAGGGAAAAGCATTTCTATACACTATTCATTCTACCAGCACACATTTCCCACAGTTATCACATCTTAAGAATAATTCCACATTCAAATACAATATATCAATTATATATTTTTTCGTAGCTGGACTCGGTATAAAACCGAGCTGCCTACATACCCTTTTTGAAAGGGATCAAGCTACCTGTAGTTCAAACAACATATTTACACCATATATGCTACAGTCAATCACATTCACAAACACCCTTAATTTCCACCATAGCTTTTCCAACAATTTAATAAATCTAATAGCCATCGCTTGGCGGCATGATTCCTCGCCCAAGCTAGCAATACCCTGCTTGGCAGCATAATTCCTCGCCCAAGCGGTTCTCATCCGCACAATCACATAATTATGTCATGCATTTACTCCAAAGAACGACAACACAATATAAATTCCACATAATAATATATAAATTTCACACATTAACACATACATCACATAATAGGGTAACCAGTCATCACGACCCTTCTTCCCAAGGTGTCGTGGCGGGAATGGGGTAATGGGTAATCAGTCATCACGACCCTTCTCACCAAGGCGTCGTGGCGGGAATGGGGTGCAAACATCACGATCCTTGGTCTCTAGGAATCGTGTAAAAGGCTTAATCTGTCTGAGGGTACCCTCCTCAACATCATCATCATCATCATCACATCTCCACATCATCATCCACATCACCATCCGCCTCACCCTCCATATCATCCACAATTTCCATAACAATTCATCAATCACAAACAATTCAATACAATCAAGTCCACACACACATTCAATTCCACATGAACAATTCACAATCCTAATACATTCAATTATATAATATATTCTGAAACCGTTATCCATAATCACGAAATTCAATCACACAATCAATACTATAATCTCAGCATATCAATTCATTCCACAGCAACTACCAAACATAACTATACACATATTTCTATCACAATTGTCCACAATTCCCATTTAACAATTGTTAATAACACCTCTCACAATCGGACAAACTCCGATATTTATCTATAATATGCAAATTATATATCGAAATGAAGCTCATGAAATTTAGAACGCAACCGTAAACTTACCTCGTCCATCCGCTGCCGGTGGTGGCCGGAAAGCGGCGGCCGAGCACCCGTAATTCGCACCGCTTACACGACTGAGATTTAAGACGAACGGGTGCCGGAATCGAACTCAGGAGGCCCAAAAGAGGGGGACCGGACCGGTTCCGTCGCCGAAAACTGCGGGAATCCGGCGATCGGAGGAGCGGTGGTCTCGCCGGATTCTTCATCGATCCCGGCGTTCTGCGGTGTTTCACGGCCAGCAGCTGGTGGGGAAAGGGAGAGGAGGGTCCGGCGAAGCTTTCCCGGGCAGTGGGCCGGTCAATTCCTGCCGGAATCCAGCGATTGCACAAACCAGGCTGACAGGCTTTCTCTCATTTTCCGGCGATCTGGGCTTATTTCCGGCAAGACATCGGTACCCAAGGGAGGAGGGGGTCGGCAGCTTCCTTTTTCCAAGCAAACTCCGGCCTGATCTGGCCGGAAAATGGCCATTTCCGGCGGAAGAGTAAGGCGCGGGCTGGGGGGAAATTCTGTCGCCGGGAAACCATCGGGGGGGGAAAGAAATAGACGCGCGCCTCCCCTTTCCAGATCCTTCTGGAAAACTTAAGAAATTCCAGCAAGGGCATTTCAGTCATTTCACTCTTTAAATGTCAGCCTTGCAAAATTACCAAAATGCCCCTCACACCATTTCAACCATAACTTCTCGGTTTTAACTCGGAAACGAGCGTGCTGCTAGTCTACGAACTTGTATCGACTAGCTCTATGCGACGGTACCACACTCAAAGCCATAACACGCTCACACAAAAAGTCAACTCCGAGCTCCTCGCACGGTCAAACTCGGTCAACTTTGAGAATCCAATATCTTTCAGGGACGGGATGTTACAGCCGCACTGTTTCCTTTCAGACCGAAACCAATTTCTTCGTTATTTGTCTCAAAAACAAGCTACAATCTTGTTATTTTGCTATATGTAAGTTATTCTTTGAACTTTAGTTTCATTAGATGTTTTTTTATGATTGATTTTAAGTTTTTTAGGTTCGGAATTTATGCATTTGTAGAGTATTTTGGTGGTGATTTTCCGATTCTTTGGGCTGTTTTTGTGGTGATTGATGTAAGATTTTGACCCTTTTTTATTTTTTTTATTTTTATGTTTGTTCGTGTTTTTTAAACGTTATAGTCTTTGGTGGTGGTTTATTGTGTGTGGGTTGTGGCTGTTTTGAATTGTGAGAGGCGTATTCGAGATTTAGTGGAAGTTTTGATCGTGGGTTGATAGCCGTGTGTAGCTGCAGATTTGTGGTGTCGGTGGTTGCTGTTTTGAGCTTCGGCAGCTCAATTTGTAAGTGTAAATATTTATGCATATAGATGAGTTGATATAGATTTACTTATTTATAGTTTTTGTCCGTCAATGTGCATGCATGTTAATTATTACGACGGGCCCGCTTATGTATAGTATCTATATATAAATAATTTGTGTCGGACTTATGCATATATATATGCAAAAACGACGGACTTTGTTCGTCGTTATAATATGTAGTTCATGCATGTATGTTATTAATTTAATGTAAATTACTATAATATATATATGCAAAGACGACGAACATTGGTCCGTCTTATATATTAGTATTTATATGCATGTTATTTAATTTCTATCAAATTAGTGTTTTTAAAAAGATCCAAGACTCGTCTATGGATTTTTAAAATATATAATATAATTTAATTAGTTAATAAAACATAATTTGTAATAGTCTATATTTATTTTTACTAGATATAAAAATATTATGTCGTATATTAATTTTGCGTAGGTTTATATAAAGATGGATAAATCATGGATAACAATGGATAGGAGAACAAAAGCATTTGAGGATGGTTTGAATAATTTTATAAAATTTAGTGAGAAGGGTATGAATAGTGATGGTAAAATTCCATGTCCTTGTTTGGAATGTGGAAATTTATACATTCGCACTGTTGAAGAAGTTAGAGGACATGTGTATTTTAAAGGATTTGATACAAGTTACCGTAGATGGATTATGCACGGAGAAGCTTTGGAAGAGAACATAGATTTTATAAAAGCTAGAAAAATGAATGTTGAAGTTGATGCTAATGTGGGCATAGATGAAGATGATGAAGATGTTGTTGGCAATAACATTGACATGATGTATGCTGCCTGTGACAATTTTATGGATAATCCAGATACATTTAAGAGTTTGTTGGAAGATGCAAAAAAACCCTTGTATCCAGGTTGTACAAAATTTACCAAATTATCAACTTTGGTAAAATTGTACAACTTGAAATCAAAATATGGATTTTTTGACAAAAGTTTTTCTGAATTGTTGAAATTATTGCCGGAAATGTTGCCGGTTGATAATGTTCTCCCAGATTCTATGTATGTTGTGAAAAAAACGTTGACTGCACTGGGGATGAATCATGAGAAAATACATTGTTTCCTGAAAAATTGTATTTTGTATAGAAAACAATATGAAGAGCTTGAATCTTGTCCTATGTGTGGAGAATCTAGATGGAAGTAAGCATGTTAAGGTTCCAGAAAAAGTGTTATGGTATTTTCCACCCATACCCCGTTTTCAAAGGATGTTTCAAAGTGTTGAAATGGCAAAAAATTTAACTTGGCATGCAAATGAGAAGGAGGTTGAAGTTGGAAAGTTGAGGCATCCTGCAAATTCTCCATTGTGGAAGCTGGTTGATCAATTATGGCCTGAGTTTGGGAATGAATCTAGGAACTTACGGCTTGGAATTGCAGCATATGGAATTAACCCGCACAAGCATATGAGTAGTAAATACAGTTGTTGGCCAGTACTAAGAGTTACATATAATCTTCCACCATGGATGTGTATGAAACGGAAGTTTATAATGTTGAGTATGTTAATTTCTGGACCACACCAACAAGGTGAATGCATTGATGTTTATTTACAGCCATTGGTTGATGATCTGAAAAAGTTGTGGGTTGAAGGTGTTGACACTTGGGATGCCTATAGGAAACAATACTTCACAATGAAGGCAGTATTATTGTGGACTATAAATGATTTTCCAGCATATGGTAACTTGTCCTGTCATGCCGTCAAAGGTTATTTCGCTTGTCCGATTTGTAGTGAAGACACTTGTGCCCAAAGTATGAAACATGGGATGAAAATGAGTTATTGTGGACATAGAAGATTCCTTTCTAGTCATCATCCATTTCGAAAGCAAAAGAAGGCTTTTAACGGTTTACAAGAGTTTCGTGCAACTCCTTTACCCATGACAGGAGAACAGATCCTTAAGAAACTTGATGATATGACGTTTGGAAATGGGAATAAACGTAAACGATCCACTGCTGATAGATGTGCTTGGAAAAAGAAATCCATATTTTTTGAGCTTGAATATTGGAAATCATTATATGTAAGACATAATCTAGATGTCATGCACATTGAGAAACATGTATGTGAGAGTATTGTTGGAACTTTACTTAACATTCCTGGGAAGACAAAGGATGGATTTAATGCTCGATTGGATTTGGTAGAATTGGGGTTGAGAAAAGATTTAGCACCTATGGTGGAAGAGAAAAGGACTTATCTTCCATCTGCTTGCTATACTTTGTCTAAGGAAGAGAAAATGAAATTTTGCAAGTGCTTAGTTGATTTAAAAGTTCCGGATGGTTATTCATCGAATTTTAGAAATATTGTTTCGATGAAAGATTTAAGATTGAATGGTATGAAATCGCACGATTGTCATACATTGATGCAACAATTGCTTCCTGTTGTGATCAGATCACTTCTTCCTAAGGATGTAAGATATGCAATTACGAGATTTTGTTTCTACTTCAATTCTATTTGCAAAAAAGAGATAGAAGTTGCGAATTTGGACATTATCCAAACTGAGATTGTAACAACATTGTGTCTGTTGGAAAAAATATTTCCTCCATCTTTTTTTGATATAATGATCCATCTGACTATACGTTTAGTACGAGAAGTTAGATTGTGTGGACCGATTTACTTCCGATGGATGTATCCATTTGAGAGGTACATGAAAGTGTTAAAGGGATTTGTCAGAAATCACAACTGACCAGAAGGTTGCATTGCTGAGAACTACATTGCTGAAAAAGCCATAGAGTTTTGCAGCGAGTATCAGAAAGAGTTGGCATCAATAGGGAACCCGCCCGGTCGGTATGAACAACATTGTATGGATGGAGATGCTGGTAATCCCTTAAAGGGTGGGAAGAACGTGAAAATTGATCGAGAACTTTGGGAGCAAGTTCATTTTTATATACTTTTGAATAAATATGAACATTTTTTTTGACTTTATGAAGCACTTTAATAGATTCTGAAGGAGCTGAATGAAGGAAAAAATAAAGCGTCTGAAACTTTGAGGTGGTTAGCATTGGGACCACAATTTGATGTGATATCATATTCAGGATTCGATATTAATGGGTATCGGTTTCATACTATGGAATGAGATAATAAGCTTGTTACCCAAAATAGTGGAGTAAGTTTAGTTGCAAAGACAATGGAGTATACAAGTGTGAATGATGATATTCCAGTTACTCGTGATTTGGTATGTGTACTGATTAATTGTGCTGATAAAACATTAATAATTGCAGGATGAGTTGTTAGACCAGCATGCTAGAGGAGAGATTGATGCATCATTGGGCACACCCAATGATATATTGACAGTGGCATTGGGGACTGCAGAGCACAGAGGTCGAGTTAGGGCAGCAATTCATAATGTGACTCCAACTGAATATTGGTACATTCCGAGGTTAAGTTCAGAGCATAAGGCACAAGATCATGCCAACAAAGAAGAAATAATCAAGCTGAAAAAAGACTTAGCTGCAAAAGAACAACAGATGACCCAAAAAGATGAGCATATGGCTACATTGACTCAGACTGTTATGGAGTTGAAGGATAGCTTGAACATGCTTAGTTCACAGATGGCAAGCACGAGGCCTAACTTTAGAGCCAATCCTTTACCTGGTATGATGTCTGATCAGTTTGTGAACAACATTTGGGCCAGTTTTCCTGATGCAGAGGTGCATATAAGAACACCTTCACCAGCTCACGCACCAGCATATGAGATGCCTATCGCACCATCTCCTACTGCACCTCCACTTATGACAGATCCAGAGGTATATAACTTATATGTTTATAAGTTATATAAATTTATTAAGTCATATGTTTTTATTTTATTAAGTTATATAAAATTATTATGTCATATAAATTTATCTAAATTATATGTTTATAACTTATATAACTTATATGTTTATAAGTTTATAATTTATATAACTTATATGTTTTTATTTTATTAAGTTATATAAATTTATTAAGTCATATAAATTTATATAAATTATATGTTTATAACTTTTATAACTTATATGTTTATAAGTTTATAATTTATATAACTTCTATGTTTTATTTTATTAAGTCATATAAATTATATGTTTCTAACATCAAGTATTTTTTTTTCCTACTATAAATTATTAAGTCATATAACTTTTATAAATTATATGTTTCTAACTTTTTTTTTTCTTATATGATTTAGGGTGTAGATTGCATGCTTGCTGTGGGCACACCTAATAATATAGTAGCAAAAGGATGGATGTTTCCTACTACTGATCCTGAAGCTTTATGCCACGGAGTGCAGTTAGGCTATGATAATGTCTGTGTTAATGTGGAAATGGTGATTAATCCTTTAGCACAGCTACCAATCCCTTCTTTTGCCATAGTTTCAGTAGGAGAAGCTCTTGGTTCATTTTGTGCGTGGCCAAAATCTTTGGTCATTTTACCAGGAGACGAGGTAATTAATTATTGATGTAAATTTTATTTGGTTATATCTCATGATTTTAAATATTGCAAAATGAGATTAATTTGTTAACAATGCTTGTAGGTACAAGCTAAGCGAAGAGCTGCTAAAGGCAAGTCAGTTGTCGAGTCTGACTCAAACAGCACACCCCGCTCACGCCAGTCACAATCATCTGCATTGCAACAAAGGAGTGGGGGAGAAGATATATATGTTGGCTTGCCTCCAAAAGTTCAGCTCTTGGCTATGATACTTTATGGTATCCAAGACCAAGACTTTGGTCTTGAAATAAGGTTGGGAAATGACATGATCGGCAATGAATTATCTGCAATCGTGCTCAGAGACGACATAGATGCATTATGTCAGATAGACATGCTTACCGTCGATTGCATCCTAGTACACATGAGGTTATTATATTATTTTTTAATTTATTTTCTTTCCAATTTAAATGTTATTATATTTTTTTGTTTTATATATCTATGTTTGTCATTCTAAATTTTTATTTCAAGCTGTTATATGAACAAATGAAAATAAGTGGCAAATTTATCTACTATGGATTCATTGATCCGCAGACATCTACTATGGAGGAGAAAGGAAATATAGAAAGTAGGGCAACAAAAATCTTCCATAGATGGAAAAGCACTGGCAGTGACCATAAAATATGGTTGATTCCATATTACCAACCGTAAGTATTTTAAATACAGTAAATTAGTTGGTGCTATAATATTAGTAATGTTTTATCTGTTTACTAATTAATTTTTTTGTGCAATAAATGTTATATAAATGTTTATTTTGTTATTAGTGGTCACTGGATGCTCGGCGTTGTCAATCCATTTGAGGGATTTGCTTGGTTTTTTGACTCTATTAAATCGGGTGTCCGTGTGGATTTTAAACAAATGATTAATAGGTAATTAATTTTAAATTTTTTTTACATTTATTAATTATATGAAATGTTTTTAACTATTTTCATTTATACTGTATGGAAAAGAGCTTTTGCAATGTGGAATGGACCGAAGACTAGAAGATCCAAGAAGAGCAATTTGGTTTGGCCACCCACAAAGGTAATAAATTCCAAAACACTACATTTTACAATTGTATTTTTAATTTAATAATTTAATTCTTATGTACTTGATTTTTTTATTCAAATTCAATTGTAGACTCCTTTGCAACCGGGTGGGATTGAATGTGCATATTATGTATGCATTATGATGAGAGAAATTTTAAATTTGAGCGGAGATTTTTCCTCACCAAAGTCTATTCATAACTTGGTAAGCTTAATGAACTATTATATGTCATATTTTTGTTTCTAATTATACTATCTTATGTTAATATATTTAATGTCTAAAACATTATGTTTTTCTTAAACAGTTCCATAATGTTGTTTGGGTACAAGATTATCTAAATGAATTCAGAGATGAATGGGCTACGTATTTAATCGACGGAATTTCTAATCCAGCTAAATTTTTATCTAGTGTCGATTAAATATTATGTAAATTAAATGTTATTAATACAGTATTTTATTTATTGTATGTTACATTTACTTTTTTTAATTTTTATTTTATAGATTTTTATCTAATTCATCTATTATAATTTATTGTAAATTCTATATATTTGAAACCTAAAAATATAATTCGGAAAAACAAAAAATAATTGAAAAAAAAAATATTAGGCATTGACGACGCACATTGTGCGTCGTCGTTGATCTCAGAAAAAAAAAAAAAAAAAAAAGGCATCAACAATGCATAGTGTGCGTCGTGGTTGAGGCCACGTCAGATTTTATGACGACGGATTTTGCCCGTCGTCTTATGTATGAACAACCACGTGGATCTAACGTGTGTATGGCTATATAGGCGACGGTCAATGAACGTCGTAGTTGATGTTAATGACGACGGTTTTTGTGCGTCGTGCATGCTTAAAACTTTCCACGACGATGCTTTAGACGACGATTTTAAACCATCGTCTAAAGCCTTTGGACGACGGTTTATGTGTGTCTTAGGAAGGGTTTTTTCTTATAGTGATTAGTGATATTTTTATACCATCAACTTTTAAAATTTTGCAATCTAGATTTTTAACTTTTTAATTTAGCAATGCAGGTTATTAATTTTTTAAATTTTTACAATTTAAATTTCATTTGACTTTTGGTTATTAGGTTTAGATATTAACTATATCTATTTTCAAAGTAGAAGATATTAAAGTGTAAAATATTAAAAATATTTTTAAAATTTTGCAATTAAATACTGTTTATTTATTTTTTTATAAAAGTTGATGTAGATCACTTGACAGCTATTAAATTGTATTAAATTTTAAATTAAAATATATTAAAAATGCATATTTTAAAAATTAATTTTAAAATTTACATTTTAATATTTTTTTGTCAAATTTAATACAGTTTAATATCAATTGTATACAATTTTTAAGCTATGTTATCAAAAATTAAAACCCAATTTGCAACAAATTATAAAATTGAAGCATAAATTCTTAAGTCGAAAACTAAAAATTTAAATTGCAAAAGTAAAAAATACTAAAATGCAATTACTCAAAATTATCATTTTTGACTACAATGCAAAAATAAAATAAAAAAATTGTATACTGCAATATATTGAAATTTCTAGGGTATTTTACTATCAAACCAGAAGAATACAACTATTGGTTGATCAATACTTTCATATAATGAGTGCTTTGCTTTACTTATTGTTTTCTTTCCTCTTTCTTATTGGGCACTCTTAATAATTAAAAAAAAAAACTTCCAATTATAAGTAGTCTTGGCTCCAACAATGTAGAATAGTAAAATCATTCATTTATTACCAAAAGTATATAAAAATTTATACTTATAAATTAGAGACGAGGAATTTAATCCCACATTTTGAATCTAAGATCAAAAAATCATCAATAATGGTCATTAATAACTAAACGATTTTAAAAAAGACACCATGAAATATAAAATTATCAAGTTGTAATTTTTAAGATAATTTAGCAATTGTCTTTTGTGTCATATTCTTACAATAATGTTTAACTATTATATCGAGGGCGGCTCAAGGCCAGGTCTTTAAAATAAGAGGAAACTATACGATAGGTCGGACCCATATATCTTATCTCGAGGCACCACGTTAGTTAACTGTATCCGATTCTGAAAGTTGGTCATGACTCTACTACACTTTTTTTTTCCGCGTGAAGAAAAATCAACTATTTATTTATTTATATTCACCCAAAAAATATATATAGATATTTGATTATTTTTATTTTTATAAAAAGCAAAAAAAAAATTAGTAATGTACCTTTTATAAAGTATCATTTTATAAAATAAAGTAAAAAATAACTTCAGCCCTATATATATACACACACACACACACACATATATTGATCAAAGGGTAATATAAAATATAATTATTAAAAAAAAGTTAAATCGTTAATGCATTCCACATCATTAATGGAAAAAATCTTCATTGAGTTTATTAAAATAGATACATTGATGTTTTCACCCAAAAAAATAAAAATAAATACATGGATTGCTAATAACATACTACATAATAGGATAAGAAGGAATGACGTGTGATGCAAGAATTATCCATAAAAAAATTATTTCTACGCTCAAGTGGATGCCAGCATAGCTTTGCCATTTTCCTAGCTACTACCTACCTTAAAATAATATTCATGGTATTCCTTACCAAGTTGACCGACTGTTTACTAGCCACTTTACGACCAAGCTTTTTGTTTATTAATTAATTATTACAAGTGTTTCATTTTTATTTTCCTGCAATACTGTAAAGGTTTTATTAAAGCAGTAAAACAACACAGAAAGGCGGCCAAGACATAAAGAATTGAGCCGTTTTTTTTTTATGTTGTTAATGATGTTGTTAATAATGACTGCCGGCTTTTTTTGTTTTTATGACGGCCGGTTTTCTTTGTCAGAGTATCCTTTTACATACAGTCCAATGCACATCCGTTGAGCATTGCAGATATTGACTTAACTTGTTGACAATAAAAGATAGTTCATGTCTAGTTAAAGTCAAATATTGCAATGCACCAATTGTACTCCCTTAAAGAAAATATCCTTGAAAGGCAAGCCAACATTCTTCTCAAGCTGTACGTACTAGTGATGGCCGGGGTCGAGATGTGCTTGGAATCCTCTAACCCTGATTTATTTAGCAAATCAGTAATGTATTTTATTTGAGTTAAATACATACTTGTTGAATCACGTACTGCTTCTATGCCAAGAAAAAAAGAAACTGGACTAAAGTCTTTCAATGAAAAATGAGCATCAAGCCGTTTGATGAAGTTTGTTACTAGTAGAAGATTGAAACCAGTGACGAGTACTATATCATCTGCATATACTAAGACCCATAAAGTGCATGTGGTATGGTGACATAGAAGAGGGGAGAATCCATCTTGGACCGATTCAAGGCCCATTGAAATAGAGTGACACAATTTGTCATACCATACTATTGGTGCTTGTTTGACACTATTCTAGAATTTTTTTTTAGTTTGCATAGATAGTTTAGTTTTTGATCATCTTTAAATCTAGATGGCTAAAATGTGTACACATCTTCTAGGGCTATATACATGGGTTGGATTTGTTTGGTTTTTAAAAAAATTAAACCCAACCCGTCAAAGTCAGATTATTCGGGTTGTGACCTGACTTAACCCAATTAGGGTGATGAACCAACCCAACCCAACTCAACCCATAAAGTGCGAGTTGGGTTGGCTAGGTTAGTCTAGTTAACTCGTCTATTTTTTAAAATTTTGGAAATTTTTTTTAAAATTGAATATTAATCATGATTATACTTCTTTCCTCTTTATTTTTGAAAAATTAAATTTCATGAACTATTATAATGCAAGAAAATAAACTAAAAAAACTCTTACAAAATACAAATTACAATCCATATCCAACTAAAAATAAAAAATAACAAACTAAAACAATCCATATCCAACTAAAAATAAAAAAATTTTAAACTAAATATCAAATTATAAAAATCTATGTTCAACTAAATATAAAAATAAATTATGTCTCTCAAATTAAAAATAAATAAAAATAAATTAAGGTAATATATTAGTTTTTATTTATTTTTTAATAGAACTCGGGTTGTATTGGATTTTTAATGAACAAGAAAAATTACAACCTGCACTCGAACCGAAGACTCAGTTTTTACAGTGGATTAATTAATTGGGTTGGGTCGGACAGGTTGGGTCGGATTTTTAGATTTTTGTACACCTCTAACGTCTTCTTTGATAACCTTGTTGAAAAAAGCATTATTTACGTCAGCTTGATGTACATTCCAATTAAGAGAAACTGCAACAGATAGAACGGCCTTTATTATAAAGAGTTTAATCACAGAACTGAATGTTTTATCAAAATCAATTTCAAATTTTTGGTAAAAATCTTTGATTACTAACTTCCCTTTGTATCTCTGAATTGAACCATCTGGATTCTTCTTGACTTTCAATACCTTGATGCCAACTATGTTTTTCTTTGGATTAGAAGGTACCAATTTCCATGTTCCATTTCTATATATGCAGTGCGTATATCTTATCCTTCATTGCTTGTACCCAGTGTGGAGCGGAAAAAGCTTCTGTCAAATTCTTTATTTCCTTAATTAAATGGTCATTGTTTTGTTTTTTGTTTTTGTCTCTTCTTCTTTTTTCTATGCTACCAACCTTAAAATATTCATGCATTGCTTACCAAATTGACCGACCGTATCATTCTCCCAAAAAAACAACATAAACAATTACGAGATTGGAATTCAAAATTATAGTAAAAAAAAAATAGTTTTGTCACAGTTGTCCTTAAGCTTCCACACTCCAAATTTAAATTTTAAATTTTAAATTTGTTTATAAATTAGAAATATTATTCTGAAATTTTTAATAGAATAAAAATAAAATTATCATATTACAAAATTAAATGAGATAAAAATTTAATGTAATAATTGCAATATTAAAAAAAAAAGAGAATGAAAAGATTGTAGATCAAAGAAAAACAAATTAAAAACAGAACATAGAGACAATAAGAATAAAAAAAAGTCTTGCTTTTCTATTATTGAATAAAATATTTCTTCTAATGTTGAATTGTGTGGACGAGAAAAAAAAAATTCAGACAGAGGAAATTCTCAATGTAATTTTAATTTTTATTTGAAGATTTTTAAGAAAGAAAAATATAATAAAGAAAGTAGTTGAAACTCTTAATATGGTGATGAGCTTAACTCAAGTGTCTCTTGGAAGTTGAAGAAATTCCAAAGCAATAACCTTCACTTTGGTCTGTCCACCTCATCAATCTTTCGTAATGAAGGTCAACTTGAAGTATATAGTCCTGGATTTAAATAAAAAAAATATAAAATAAAAAAGAAGAGAAAATATAGAGTTTTGTTGTATAAAAAATGTCAGCATTTTATTGATTTGATTTCATTATCTTACACGCAGACTTGTTGAAGTAGTTCAACACATTGTTATACGTCGAGCAAATTGTGGCACCACCCAAGGTATTTCTGTGAGTCCTCGCAATGGGATAATGCCATAATGAATTTTTATCCAAACATTGATTGGTCGGGTATTAGTAGACGATATATATATATATAGGTCCTCAATGTATTGCCATCCGAAATTAAGATATTGGGATTGGACTTGTCAATCGATTCATAACCTTACAAACACAACCAATATCTATCCGAACTCCCTTTATTTGTAAGAGCACGTCTTGGATCTGCCGATTATGTTATGGCCGAAGCCTTACTCATGGGTCTTGGTCAAATTGGGAGAAGCTGTAGGTATTATTGCGGGTCAATCTATTAGGGAACCAGACACTCAACTAAGATTAAGAAATTTTCATACCAGTGGAGTATTCACAGGAGGTACTGAAGAACATGTACGAGCCCCTTCTAATATTGGAAAAATAAAATTCAATGAGGGTTTGGTTCATCCTACACGTACATGTCATGGGCATCCCGCTTTTCTACACTTGACGATATAAATCATTTAAAAAATAAACGTATTTGTTCGGTAGCAGATCTCTTACAAGATCAATTCGGATTGGCCCTGGTTCGTTTAGAAAATATGGTTAGAGGAACTATATATATGTGGAGCAATTAGGCATAAATTGAGGGCTATTTACAACTATCCAATTAAGAATTCTCAGATGTACTAGCAAGTTACAAACATACAATCCACAGTGAAATAAAGAAATAGATCGAACCAGTCGCCTCCGTGTCCGCCTTCCAATCCAAAGCGCATACCCAAACGGAAACTAAGTTCCCACTCACGACCCATATAACAAGCTACACCAAGTAAAAAGTGTAGAAAAATCAGCTCATGAAGAAGAAATCATGTAACAAATGGATTCTTATTTGTACAAATGGTACTTCGAACTTGGAACGAGCATGAAAAAATTAACGATACTTCTTTATTTTTTGAGTTGTTATGCCAGATCGGTCGCTCAAGACCTTTGAACTTTTTCTTCTATATTGAGGATCATCAAAATGAGCAAAAATACTATTTCAATGAAAAATACCATTTATCGGTATTTCAATCGAAATAGTGGAATGAGGCGTTAGTTCTTTCTCTCATTTTTGAATCCATTGGAATGGAATGATGAATCTATTTCGTTGTCTCTTTGCTAATAAAAATAAATCAGAATTCTCGTGTAGAATAGAAGGAAATAGGAAATTACAATGACCCTTGTAAGAGCACGTCTTGGATATGTCGATTATGTTATGGCCGGAGCCCTACTCATGGCGACTTGGGAGAAGTTGTAGGTATTATTGCAGGTCAATCTATTGGGGAACCGGGCACTCAACTAACATTAAGAACTTTTCATACCGGTGGAGTATTCACATGGGTTTCTACAGAACATGTACGAGCCCCTTCTAACCAAAAAATAAAATTCAATGAGATTTTTATATTTCTTTGGACTGCACGGAAATAAGTTGATATTTCGTTTGACTTTCTTTTTTTTTTTACAAAATAGATCATAAGAATATTGAAAAGGCTTCTTACCCTTTTACCTTACCAAGGTCACCGATCTATTATCTCATAGACACTTCCAAGGGATAAACGATATACAACTAAGTTAGAGAATATATTTCTTTTCTGCTATTAATAATAATAACTAATATTAGTAATCCTAACTAACAAAAGTAAAAGATACCCTCGAATGCTTAAATAGAAATACTGGTATGTCTAGAGCATTGCATTTGTAATGTGATGGTCATTGGTTCGATTCCGATAGCTGGCTTTTTCTCCATCTGTTTGTTTTTTTAGTATTTATAGAGATTACATTTAACTTAAACACACTGTATTTCACATCCGTATCGATAATATCATCCTCCCAACTATCTAACATTTCCTACCAACTATTGATAATATCATCCTACCAACTATATGACATTTCCTCATAATGTTTGAGCTTTCCCAAAGAGGTAATGATTATGGGCGTCTTACTTCGCATGACTTTGATGATTTGACTAGACACAAACTTCCGAATGTGAACGTTGGCTGAGGTGTTGAATGCTCCGAAAGTATTTTGAGGGAAAGACTTTTCAGACATTAACATTTTTCTCGGACATTTCATCATTGGAAACTTCAGTCTTAGTTTCGGACATTTTTATACTGAGACCCTTCGATCTTACCTCGAACATTTCACACCTCGGTCTCATTTGGACACATTTCTTTGCTTCGACGATGTCTGGGCATTTCTTTGCTTCGCCGTCGCCTAGGCATTTACTTGCTTCACCCTTTGTCGGGACATGTGCATCGACACTTCTTAGCTTCCCTTGTCTTGAATATGTGTCAGCATTTCTAATTCAGACATATGTTAGGTTTGACTCATTCGAAACTCAGCATACATGCATGTTGCCTCGGACATGCATGAAAATGTGGCAAAATTGCCACTCTATTAACAAATTCCAAATACAAAAGTTACATTATAAAATTTTCCCTTTAAGATCATTCCAAAAAAATAAAAAACTAATTAACTACAGTGGATCTGAAAATATTAATAAGAGGAGCTGAATTTGGAGATTATATTTCCACATATTAATTTTTAAATTTATTATTTATGTTAGACATTATGATGAGATTGGAATTCAAAACTATTGTAAAAAACAAAGGTTTTGTGACACTCGGCCTCCACACTTCAAATTTTTTTATTATAATTTTTTTTTTGTTACAGTCAGGAAGTATTACAAAATTAAATGAGATAAAAATTTAATGTAATAATTGCAATATTAAAAAGAGGGAACGAAAAAAAAAATATTGCTTTCTATTATTGAATAGAATCTTCCTTCTAATGTTGAATTGTGTGGACTAGAAAGGAAAAAAAAATCAGACAGAGGAAATTCTCAATGTACTATTAGAGTTTTATTTGAAGATTTTAAGAAAGCAAAATATAACAAAGAAAGTAGTTGAAACTCTTACCTTCTCCAAAAAAAAAAACTAAAGGCCATGAAATGTGGTGATGATCTCAACTCAAGTATCTCTTGGAAGTTGAAGAATTCCAAAGCAAAAACCTTCAATTCGGTACTGTCCACCAAATCAATCTTTCTTAATGAAGGCCAACTTGAAGTATATAGTCCTAAATTAAAAAAATAAAAATTTAAAAAATCAAAAATCAAAACAGAAGAGTGTTTTTCAGACACCTCCATTCAACTCTCTGTAGGTCTTTCAAGGAAAGGGTTCCAATTTCCAAAGAATACTGAGTAGGTGTTGACTTAGCATCATCATATTTCCTCTTTACCAACAATTTTATATATCCCACAATTTTCAATTTGCACCATATGAAGTTGGAAAAGATCTTTGGCGACAGGTGGAAATATTGATTTCATAGTTGGATACTTATCAGCTACCACTTCCTTGAGATTTGGGAAGGTTAAGACTTCTTTTAAGCATCTTTGCTCCACACATATATCAGCTTTGATAAACAATGCAAGTCCAAATATTTCAACATTTTGTTGGCATTTTTTGACAACAAAGTAGCTCTAGAACATTTGACATTTAAATTTCAAATACCTCTTGTACCATTTCACAATCGTCTACTTGTAACCATGTTAGATAGTGGAGTCTTCTCTGCATGCTAGAAGGAAATATCTTCACTACATTCTTGCAACCATTCTCAACTTGATAGTTACTTGGCTCAACCGTGGGATTTTGGCTGAAGAAACTGAGAGAGTCATGACTTGAATCTTAGAAGGCTCTGACACCATGAAAAATTATAGAAATAATGAATGACATTAAGCTTGCCATCGGATTAGCCTTTGTAACCGTGTAGTAAATGATATACATATACAGTATGTACATACATGTACACCAACCTTCTAGATAATTATGACAGTCCCTTAACAAAAATGATATCTTCAGTAACAATTATAAATGGTGATATTCCCTCCTAACCATATTGCTCTTCGTAATCTTACAGTTACAACACACACATTCAGAAAGAAAGTAGTTGAATCAGGAAGCAAAAGTTTCTACACATTTAGAAACTTGTATGAACACAGATCTTTCTAATTACAACATAAAAGGGTGGATTTCTATATAAGCCAAGCCAAGAGATTGACAGAACCGGCTCATACAGGGTCCTGCCTCCATAACTAAATTTTCCAAATTAAGCATTAAGCAGTTAACGTTATTCCAATATCAAAAGAATCTCAAACTTTGCACAAAATTTTTATAAAAATTCCAGCGGACTCTCATCTGTTTCTACGACATTCCCAAAAATTACACTACAAGTACCTGCAAGAATTACACTTCTATAATCACAGTAACAACAATTCTCAATATAAAATAGAAATTCAACAACTATCTCATAAACAGCTTCCATAAGTCCATAATATTCATAACAGCCATACCAAACATAACATCTCTTGTCCATACACAAACACAATTCCAAAATAATCAACAAGAATTTAATTCCCTTACAATCCACAAATTTAAAATCATCATACAACCTTAGGAAAAGTTAAAACTAAACTTTTGACAAAGAAAACCTTATCCAGGGCTTACCAGTACCAACAGGATTAACAGCATCTCTAGAATCGCCTGAAGAAGAAAAATAAAGGGGGAGGGATGAGTATTTTCATACCAGTGAGCAGAAACTACTAGTACTACAACATTTAATAAATATTTATATGCTTATATGAGAAAAGTGGGAATTGAGCCAAAGCTATAACGAGCAACAAATAGCGGTGCCTTCTTGAATCATAACTTACCCGCCAGTACAATCCTGTTATTCCAGAGAATTCATCCAAAAACAGCAAAGCACAATCCTGTGAAACAGTACCCATCAGTACTTGTCAACAAAGAGGAACCAATTTAAGATCTATGTGAGGCTAAAGATGATTGCTGAAGTCATGAGAAGTTTTGTGAATAATAATAAGATAAAATTTTGATTCCACAGTAACGATTAAACAATTTAAAGGTTTCTGATACCAAGACTTACAAGAAAACCAAAGGCAAATTTTTGGTTATGAATATAAATTTCAGATGACTATAACATAGTTCAGGCGGTACCCAGAAATTAACCAATCTGCAAACAGACTAGTGCACCACTATCTGGTTATTTCTAGCGGTGGTAACCCATTAAAGAATTAAGAAAAATTACTTTGTAATTTAGAAATATAAGATAAATAAACCTGCATACTCCAACTTATAAATTCACTGAACACTCGAAACAAATACAGGAAACTAGTATATCAACATGTCAGCCTGACTAATAGGAAGTCAGCAGCTGGGTTAGGCCCCACAGTAACCAAACTAGTATATCAAGTTATATATTGGTTTGTTGAATGGTTCAAGAAAATAAGTACAAACCAAAAAATGAAAATAGTTGGTCATGTGGGAATAATTTTCCACTACCAACTCAACTTTCCTCTCATTTTAATTTCTACATCAAAAATAAGTATTTTCCTCTCCCTTAAAGAATCCATTTGCCACCTTTTTCTCCTCAACTCTCTCTTCCACTCTTCTATTTCATTTTTCTTTTTTTTTTCTTTTGTTTTTGGGCATAACAAAACGTTTCATTCTTCTACTTCTTTTCAAGGACAAACTTAACTACTTGTTCCTTCCCCTGCTCTTTGTCGCTTATATTTGTACTGTTTCATCTTTTTACTTTTAACTATTGGCATCTATTTCTAAAAAATGGATGAAGAGAAACTTATTTTTGAGCTTTCATCCTAAATGCTAGCCTAGAGGACTAGATATTATTGCCTTTATGCTTCTTGCTCATAGTCCCTCACTCCTCAACCCCTCAACTAAACTCCAGGCATCAACAATCTCTCTTCGGAAACTCTTACATATCACCACAGCAAATTCAACTTTCTCCATCACAAGATGATATGTTGCATAAACTATACGAAACATAAAGTACAATAATGGAAATTGTAGCATATCTTATAATGCACAATATGCTTTGCAAACGCTTATCCTAAATGGATTATACATTAATATATATAAATATCCAAGATTTTATTTTTATTTTTATGTAAAATAGAGAATACTTATTGTAAATCTATATCACTTTATCAAAAATAGGAACTGAAATACTGTAACTTACTTTTTATAATTGGTATTTAACATCCATATATAAAAATACAATGAAACAACTAAACATCTCAAAATCAGAAAACATGTTATTCAAAAACAATAGAGATGAGATGCATTTTAATTAGAAACAACAAAAATATAAAGGCGTTATTAAATTGGATCACAGCTGGATGGTTTAATAAATTTGTGATAGTGCTTCTTTAAATGTAACCGNTAATTTAATATTCATAATGATAAATAATTGATCCATGTAAACCCCTTAATTTGTTCACTAATTTCGTCAACAATGTGAATCATGATGCATCAAATTTCTACAGACAATATTGTCCCAAAGTCGTGCATAGTACAGTGCGGGATTAGATATATAATCATTGTAGTTTAGTCGAAAAATCGCCTTTATGGTTGGAATATATTCAATTTAGGCAGTAAGAACTCAAAATTAATGTGTACATAATTTGAATAAACATATTTACATTAATTTACTACATTTTCTAGCTAATTAATTAAGCAACATGTGCAGCCTGATGTAGGACAAAGTCTTCAGATTTAATGATTCTAATGGAAATAAGAAATATTTGAACGTGTCCCGTTTGGGGAATTCTCTCATCTTCAATATTATAAAAGAATAAAAGCATACGTTATCAAATTATATATACTGATTAAAAATAACTAAATTTTCTCTTATCCACTCAATTTAGATATATATATATATATATATATAATTTTTTTTTTATAAAGGACAGCTAATTGAGTACGTATTAGATGTTTATATATTCTCGAACTAAATATTTTGTATTTGTAGATTTAGCCTAATAATAAAATAATTGATAATACACTTTCAGCTTTAAAACACTAAGGAACCTCAAGATACATTGAGTACATACATTTATGCATATATATACAAAAATATATATATATATCCTCTAAATTAATCATAGTTTATTGACCTCCTTAAGAAAAATATGTTATATATTGACAAGACACGCTCTAGAGATTTCGACATAATTTTTCATAGTGGCCTTATATGGAGAAAACCCCAGCATAATCCCTCCAGGAGATTCGGCAGAACTCTCTCCATGAAAGTTCGGTCAACATACAAAGGAATAACAAAATACATAAAATATAAATATGTACGTTACAAACAGAAAATAAATAATTAATATATAACCACAATGTTAGAATTTAAATGTGCCATTATGATACTCAGTTACAATGTTTAATTTGTATTAGTAATAGGACTGAGTTTCGTTATTGACTTTACAGTAAAACCGTTATGCGCACTCTCTATGTAATTCTGCAATTGGCTCATTAGGGTAAATGACCTGGTTTCTCATGATAGCCCATTTGACTCTTTTAATTCGTGACTTCGATTTGGCTGTGTTGTTAGTCTATGAATTTGTATTGATTAGCAATATGCCACATTTGATATAGTCAAAGTCAAAACTGATTCATAAAAAAGTCAAAATTAGATAAGTATATTGTCAACTCAGTCAAATTTTGCAACCTCGTCAAAATTGAAAAATTATAGTAAATGGAGAAAACATATTGTTACACCACAACTACCACAAGCGACTCAAAATGTGCCTCCCAACTGTGATCTCTGAGGACGGATACCGTCACTGCTCATAAATGTCTGGCTAGATCTCTACAATTGACCAACCACTTCCTAGACTCTCTGCACACTGTCTCTAAAAGCCCCACTGTCTGATGATCCTAAGCTAAAGGTAACTTTCTTGGACGATTCATGGCCAAGCGTGCCTGAAAATGGTCCATTAATATCTTTGCCCTCTGGATCATCAAACTTCCACTGTCGGGTGATTTATCAAAGGGCCAATACCTCGATCTGTGCATGGGTATTTGTCTTTCGGCCTCTAGTGCTGCATTTTATGGATTGGTAGGATACATAAGATGCTCCTGATGGTTTTGTGGGGGATAATTTTATGGAGATTATAAAACAGCTGAATTCTATCAACTGTGGAGCATAACACAACGACATGTTTGTGATTATGGTTTGTCTTTGGTACTCAATATGGAGTGTGAGAAATGAATTATTGTTTCATGGTACTTTTGATATGCAGAGGTCAGTTAGGAGGTTTGAGAATTCTATAGAGGAGTTATTTATGGTTAACCGAGGGGATGTTAATATGGCTAGAGACATCTCTGTAAGTTTATGGAGAGCACCTAAGCCTGGCCAATTACTTATTAATATTGATGCTTCGGTGAGGGGAAGCTAGTTCACTTGGGCTATGGCAGTTAGAAACCATTTGGGAAAATTGATGTATATTGCTACGTGGTGGGGGGAGAATCAATCCCCTAAGCTTGCAGAGTGTAAAGCTATCGTTTGGGCTTTGAAGATTGCTAAGGAAAGGGGCTGGTTAGAGGTTGACTGGAAATCCGATGCTCAGGCGATTATTAATCAAGTGGTCTCCGGAGCTGATCCTGAGGGATGGGAAACTAGAAATGAAATATGCTTTATTCAACTGATTCTATTGCAAAATGGGCGAGGCTGCATAAATGTTACGTGTCTTTTTTTGATTCCTTTATTTTTATTATTCCTCACAATATTTTGAATCTTTTTGCGGTTAAGAGGAACAGGTTTTCCTTTCCTTTGTAAGCTGCTCTACAGTTTCTTTTGTTTTTTCTTAATAGAAGGTTTTTCTACCCAAAAAAAAAAAGTAAATGAAAAGCCTCATAACAAATAAGGTTGATTAAGTGGTATATCATTCATACTTACAACTTATTTTGAAGGACAAAGTATATACACAACAATTGTGAAGATGACGCGGTATGATAGATCATTCATAAGCATATATTAATTATATATTTTATAGAACTCGCATGCTTTATTTCATTGCACTATACATAATTATAGATGATTGAATTTATATAGTATATGATTAATGAACATTGTAAGAGACTCATTATTGTGCGCAAGTTTCTCTCATTATGAGATTCTCCTTTGAGAGTATAGACATTTTTTTTTTAAGAAAAAGAAAAAGGACTTATTTGGTAAAAACAAAAGAAAAGAATAATTGTATTGGCAAGAGTCCAATTAAATCCAGTTTCAATTTAATAAGAATTCTTATTTCAATGTAGAAGGACAGTATAGGAAACAAAAAATGACATCAACATCTTCTAAGTACATAAGGATAATGTTGGCATTTAAATTTCATGGCAGGAATGCTTATAACCGTGTCTATTACACTTAGAGGTGTAAAACAGATTGGGTAGCACGGGCACAGTAGAAGCACGGTATATTAAAATTAAGCATAACATGAGCATGAGCATGACACGACACAACACAAACCGTGCCTCGCCAAGCACAAAGCACGTAATGACTGTGTTTGGAAGGTCCATGGGCTAGGCATGACACGAGTCTATAATGAGTTAGACATGACACGAGCCCATAACACGACTAACACAGATTATTGATAAATACATAAATTATATTAATTTACTTTATATTTTCATTATTTTGTAATTTTTTATCAATTAATCAATATTATATATTATTTAATTAATATTTATTCAAAATTTCAACTTTTTAACTTCCATTATCATATTTTTTGCTTTAAAATTTTGTAATTGGTCAATTATGAACATTTTTCCTTTTTTTTATAAATATTAATTTCCAAATAAATGATAAGATAAATTTGTTGTCGTAAATTTAACTTATTTGTTATATATATATATATATATATACTTTTATAATGTATAAATTTTAATAAATAAAAAATAAATATATTTGTCAAATATAAATGGGTTTGCACAAACACAAATAGTACGAATACCACAGAACACGATAACTAAATCGATTGGCACTAAGATGACATGATAAATAAATGAGCTAGCACGAAGATGGTACGAACATTAATAGGCTAACAGTTAATTGGGCCGTATCAGCACGATAGGGCCCATTTGACACCTCTAATTAAACTACTTGGTAAGTTATTAATTATTTTATTATATTTATATAATTTTAAATATTAGATAATGGAGTATTACATTTTCTGTATTTTGTCTAGAGGTGTAAAATAAGTCGAACAGTATGGGCACAACACTAGCACCATATGTTAAAATTGGGCAAGCACGCCAAAAAATGCATCGTGCCAAGCCCATAATGATCATGCATGGAAAGCCCATAGATAAAACATGGCGCGAGCTTATAATGGATCAGACATGACACAAGCTCATGACATAACTAGGACACTTATATTAATTTACTTTATATTTTTTTATTTTTAAATTTTTCAACAATAATCAATATAAAACTTTATTTAATTTAAACTTTTTAACTCCTCAGTATGAAACTTTTATATTTTTTTTCTTTAAAGTTATGTAATTAATTAATTACAAATTTTTTTTTGCAAATATTAATTGCATAATAAATCATAAAAATAATTAATTGTAGTATATTTAAGTTATTTGTTATATATATTTTTATAATCTATTAATTTTAATGAATAAAATGTAAACATATTTGTTGAATATAAACGGGTCAGCACGAACATGAATGTGTTGGTAGTGCATGACACAACATGATAAATAAATAAGCTCGCACGATAAATAAATGGGTCAGCATGAATACAATACGATAAATGAATATGTTGCCATAAATAAAACATGAACACCAATTAGCTAATGTTTAATTGGTGTCACGACCCATTTTACCATTCTAGTTGAGACGAGAGCTATATATAATTATCCATATATTATTCTAATAACTCAATTTATTGTGATGATAATAATCTTTAATTAACAAAGGGTTAATATCATTTTACCCCTACTTATGAGATCTTTTTTCTTTCCTTTTTAAACTATAAAAGTTCTTATTTGCACATCCAATCTATTATTTTTTGTCGGTTTAATTCAATTATATGTTTTTGACAGATGAACTTGATTAAATTACACTGAACATAACTCATGAAATATTGTTTAAAAATTGCTTTACTTAATTTTTTTACTACAAATTGGAAAAGGAAGATTTTATAAGCAAGTTGATTTAGACCTCTAACCTGCAGATTTAGTCTCAATAGTTTTACTACCGAGTCAAACTTACGAATATATATGTACTTAATTTATATGACTAATTTGTCCAAATTCATTAGAGAAAATTGCATAAATGAACTATACTGACAAAAAAAGATTGTTCGAAAGACGATTTGTGAATTCTTGTAGTTTTTAGTGCAAAGTAAAAAACATTTATATCATAATTTGGAGGGGTAAAAAAATATTACCCATAAACTAATAACATTAAATTTTGCCAATATGTAAAGTTGATGCTTTTACTTCTTGCTACAAATACTGTGTTAACAAAAAATTTAAATAAAAAATCTTGTTATGATTGATTAAAAAAACTTCAAAATTTTAAAGTTTAGGGTTAACTTCAATTGCGTCTTTTAAAATTTGGCGTAAGTTGATTTTCATCCTTCAAATTTTGTGTAATTCATTTGAAATCTTGCCTTTTGTAATTTTAGTTAAAAAAAATTAATAATATATATATATATTTTATTTATAAAATAAATAATATTATTTTATTATATGGAAAAATGTGCAATAAAATAAAGTATTTTTAAAATAATTTTTTTCTCTTTTTCTCCCTAAGCATATATCCGCATGCTTTTTCTTCTCTTCTCTTCACCACATTCTTTCTCGTCTCTCTTTCGCCTACCCAATATATCCTCACCAATCACCATTATCTAAACAAAACAAATGAAATAAATGAGAGGATCCCACAAAAGACACTTGGTCGATACATAGATGATCAAGAAGCCCGACGAGATTGCTCACAATGTATGGGGCTATGTAGGAAGCTAGGGATGATGGGGCACGGAGTCATCAAAGCCGTGGAGGTTCAAAGTGATAACACCTTAACCAGAAGGGACCCGATGAGGGCTAAGGCTGGTTGAGATTGAAATATGTGAGAGTGAGAGAGAGGGGGGAGACATTGAGGATGTGTATGAAACAACAAGTTTATGATTGTAGTTGCACTTGCCACATAAGATGATTTCTAAAAGAACTCAAATCTTCGTTTCGACTAAGGACTACAGTTGAAATTAAAACTTGAGGGATAAAAATCGATTTGTTATGCGATGAAGGATAAAAAGGGAAAAATAAAGTTTATATTAAATGTCCATTTTACCTTTAAGTTTAATATATGTAACCCTATATTATCTTATATTCTTATATGTTTGTAAGAGAGAAAAACAAACCGCAAGAAATTGAGAGAGAGAGAGAAACTTTTCAAGCATTTGGATAATAAATCTCTGAGTGCCAGTACTCACTGTGGACGTAGGAATCACATTGATTGCCAAACCACATTAAATCCTGCTTTTCCTTTATTTTGATGTTTTATGTGTGAGCTTGTGATTTGATATTATCTTGCTTATTTATCTTGTTCCATTAGGAACTGTGCTTTAATTCTCAACACTTGGTACCAAAGCTTCGGTTAGCTAACCAATAAGATAATTCGACTCATGATTTAAGTAGGAGCAATGGGTTTAGAGAAGGATGCTTTGAGGATTGAGAAATTCAACAGTACAAATTTTGGTTTCTAAAAAATGTAGATTGAAGACTAATGTACTAGAAAGATCTATATTTGTCATTAGGTAAGAAGCCGAAGGTGATGAAGCAAGAAGAATGGAATTTGCTAAATCGCAAAACCTTTGGTACGATTAGGCTAACCTTGTCAAAATTGATAGCCTTCAATATCAAATCGAACACCACAAAAAAACAACTTTCATGGTCGTCTTATCCACTATGTATGAACAGTCATCTGTAACCAATAAGGTACACTTGAATAAGAGGTTGTTTAATATGAAGATGCATGAACACGCAAATTTTAAAGAACATTTGAAAAAAATTAATGAGATTACAAATCACTTGAATATTATTGATATTAAATCAGATGATGAAATTCAAGCTTTCATGATTTTTGGTCAATTACCTAAGAGTTGGAAGATTACAATTATTTCAATTAGTGGTTCATTTGAGAAATCAAAATTGAAGTTTCAAGAAGTGATTAAGATGTAACGGCATAAAATATCAAAAAGCATGAAGAATGTCTTTAGGGTCAGCTTTAAACATGGAAAGCAGAGGCAGAAAGGATAACATATATGTTCGGGGTAGATCAAAGTCGAGATTTGGCAAGTCTAAGTCCAGAAATCCTATGAACAACAACAATTACCAGGATTTGAGAAAAGACATTGAATTCTGGAATTGTGGAAAGCATGCACATTTTCATAATCAATGCAATGCCTTAAAGAAAGACAGTGATAGCGAAACAAAAGCGAATGTTGTTTCAAAAGAGCCTAATGATGCTTTTATTTGTTCTTTAGATAGTGTAACGACCCAAATTTCTCACACTTGCTTATTGTAAAAATATGACCAGGTGGACCGGAAAGAGGCTTGACGTTGACTCTTTACCTGGGCAAGTTTTTGTTTGGACTTTAGCTAACATAGTGTAGAGGTTGTCATCATGAGTCCGTAGACTAGCAGCACATCTAAATTGGAATTTTAGATTTTTCGTTATGATCAATCAAAGTTGTATTTTAAATTTCAAATCAGAGTTAAAATTTATTTGTACCTTTTTCAGTTTTTAATAGATGCATTTCAATACTTTTTTTAGCACTTTAATTCAAATTTTGGTGCCCTATAGTTGTCAACAGATGTCATCAACTAGAGGTTGACCTTATGGTTTATAAATATTGTCTACACGTTTTTCTAGGCATGCACTATTCATTATCTTCAACCTTGGATAGAGAGAAATGAAGAGGATAAACTAGTCGTCTACGGCCCATCAAAAAACCATCTTAAAGTCTTGAAAAAATCGACGTGGCAGCTACCCCCTCCACCTAGATCTCCATCGATCTCTGGCATGTGGCACGACACAGCCACCATCACGGACACCTGAAAACTTCGGTGACCCCGTCTGCTGTTGGGTGAGCTCTGAAGACTGTCCAACATGCCTCCCACAGTCGCCGCAGCTCTATTTCATGCACCAACATTGTTCCCATTCACCTCCAAAGAGTGATGGTGCACCACCCACTCAGAAAGCTTTCCCACGTGCCTGTGAAGCGAACCTAAATATTCCCCTTTGCCTCCACCACCTTTAACGCTGTCAACGAACCCCATCTTTGGTTACGACTTCTCTTTCTTTGTCAAAGTAGCAAGCAACAAGTCGGGCCACACTGTAGATGCCATCATGTTCAGAAAAGGCTGGGCATCGTCATGGAGTGGCGCATGAGACCCTTCTCACCACCAGCAAAACTGTCATTGACCTCCACCTGCTGCCACCAATTTTCGGGGATTGATCTCAGTCACGCAGGACCAAACTCCATGAAATTGAAGGTACTAATGTGATCTTTGTCTCTTCAATTTTGTTTTGGTTTAGTGTTTGTAAATTTTGGATTTGTAATAGAGAAAAACCAAGCTTCGACTGGGGTCGAACTTGCAAATCAAAATTGGATATTCATGAGTGAAATTAATCTAAATTGAATGTTAAATAAGGTTCGTAGAAGTCAAGATAGCCTAACTCAGTGGTCAATTTCAAGTCATTTCGCAGAAAAAAAAATTCTTGATTTTGGGTTTTTGACTGACTAGGACATTTTTGTAATTACTGAAAATGGAGTGAAATTTTGGTAACTAAAAAAAATTTTGGTGAATTTTTCTAGGATATCGTGCATAGTGGGGAGCTGGTCTAAAGATCCAGCAGGATCACGCTTCAAATATGTGAGTGCACTCTTATGTTATAAAGGCTATTTTGGGTGATTCCATGATTATTAATTTATGGCTTGATTTTTATGTGTTTTCTGAATTTTAATTGCATATTTATTTTTATTATTATTTATAAATTAATTAGGTCTAAATGCACTTTAATACCCTCTAAAATTGAATTTGTTTACATAGGGTCTCTACAATTAATTTTTGTAATTGATACTTTATAATTTGAAAGAAGTTGCACATTTGTCCAATTTAGTTAAATTGACATATTCCATCAACTTAGAGGTCACATGCAAAGCAAGTGGCTCTCAAAATTTATTTTTTTCCATTTTTAATTGTACAAAAATAAAAATAAAAATAGGAAAGAAAAGCCATAAATGAATTTCAATCTCAAAAAAATTAAAAATTAAAAAATCAGTTTGAAGATCACTTGCTATGCACGTAACATCTAAATTGAAAGGATCTATCAATTTTAACTAAATTGGAAATTTGTGCAACTTTTTGTAAATTATAGGGTATTAATTTTACAAATTGATTGTAGAGACCCCTATGTAAACAAATTCAATTTTAAAAGGTATTAAAATGCATTAATACCAATTAATTAAATATGCATATGTGTTTTACCTAATCAAGTCATTAAATTATTTTGCGGTAATGGTTTATGAAATTATTGGAGATTGAAATTATTGAGTTTTATTGGAATTGGATTTGATTTTGAAACTTCGGAGTTTTGGTACATTTAGCAATTTTAAAAAGGTTTGAACTCAATTTACAATTTATAGAAGTTTTGGGCAAAGTCATAATTCTATAAAGTTTGGTGTTGTTTTATAAAAGTTTGGATATTGAGTGATTTACAAAGATTTGGAATTCTTGAGAAATTAACGTTTTAACTAGTTTTTGAAAAACCAATTTAAATATGAAAATGTTTGCAAATGAGATTTGACGATAATGCCACATAATACTAATGATTATGGTGTTGAGAGAGAGATAATGAGATCTCGGCCTTAACATTTTTCAGAACGCCGAAAAGGTTGAGATGATTATTCCTCCTCCCTTACGCCTTGTGATGTTGTTAGGACACCGGATATCCTTGGCACATTGATATATTGTGCAACACAAGGATTATTGGACTTTAGATGTCTTATGATTTATACACCTCGTGAGAAATTGTGTTAAGATGACAAATTTTATTATTTTATGGTTCTGTGTGGTTTTAAATGACTGATGGAGAGTTTGTTAAATTGTTATAAAATGTTTTCACCTAAAACATTGTTATTAAACTGTGATTTAAAATCCTGATTATAATTCTTTGAAAGTTTTGTTCATGAATATACATTTGGCGTAAATAACAGGTTTTGCAAAAATGTTTGCAAAACATGAAACATTTCAAAAGAGCAACGTGAGGATTTTAAAAAAAGAATTTTATTGTACATGTCTATTTTCTAGATATTAGGGCATCCACTAGATATTCTTATATCTCACTTTTGTGTTTCAAATTTGTTCTCTTAGGTCCTAGTTGTGGATGATAGATATACTCGATATTAAGATTCGCCGCCCCTTCATGCGCGCTACTCCATTATATATCCTTATCTTTATTATTTTCGTATTGTTCTAAACTTATTTCCTTTAAGACTTGTTTAATATTCGTAGTTTGAATATTTTGGATCTTATTATTCGTCATGATGTTCATCTTTAATAAATTTAAGACTTCAAATTTGTACTTTTATTTTATGATATTTATTGTACTTGGCTCAGAGGTGAAACCTAAACTTATTATTCTATGCTTCTACTATTGGTTAATCTTGTATCTTTCCTTTTTATGCATGTTTAAATTTTGTTCAGTTTCGGGTCAAATGAAAACTTCTTCGAGCATGGCTTTACTGGATATCTAATAGGGAATCCAATTGATTCAGCCTCAAGCAGGGCCTTTCCAAGGATCTCGGAGGGATACTCAGGGTAGGACTTGTCAGAGAGCAAGACAAATCATAGGTGTTATATTCAGGAGCATTGTATCATGCGACCTCAAGCAGAGTTACTTGAGAACTTTGTCTTAGATAATGTAGGAAAAGTATATCTTAGAGATGACTAGGCATGCGACATTTTAGGCAGCGGGTGAAGTACGTGTCAAGATGGATGGATTGATATGGAGGTTAAACAATATGAAGCACGTTTTTAACTTGAGGAAGAATTTGATTTCCATTGGCTAGCTAGTCAATGAGGGTTATGCAACAACTTTTACTAGTGATACTTGGAAGATTTTCCAAATGAGCTATGACTATTGCCCGAGGTAAGAAGAATGACTTTTTTTATTTAACAACAGATGCTTACGATTTCCTTACAGTTGCAGAAAGCAATGAAGATTCCAATCTTTTGCATTAGAGGCTTTGCCACATGAGTGGCAAGGGGCAAGAAATCATCACTCGAATGAGAAGCTATCGAGATTGAATTCAATTGAGATTGGTATGTGTGAAAGCTGCATTTTTTATAAATAGAAAAGATATAGTTTCAAGAAAATAGGCAAAACTCCAAAGGAAAAGAAACTTGAGTTAGTTCAGACAGATGTTTGGGCCCAGTTTTAGTTTCATCAATGGGTGGAAATTCATATTTTGTGACATTTATTGACAATTCGAGGAAGGTATGGTATATTTTTTAGGCAGAAATCTAAAGTATTCGATGTTTTCAAGATATGGAAAGCAATGGTGGAGAATAAGACAGATTTGAAAATCAAGAAGCTAATATCTAATCATGGAGATACTGAGTTTAAGAGGTTATATTATGAGAATGGAATTAAGTTCCATGGAATTGTGTCAGGGACACCATAACAAAATGGTACAACATAATGAATGAACAGAACATTGACTGAAAAGGCTTGGAGCATGCGGTTACATGCGGGTCTTTCGAAGCAGTTTTGGACAGAGGCAATCAACACAACAGCTTAATTGATCAATGGTGGACTATCAGTACCATTGGCACACAGAAAACCATAAGAATTTTGGAGTGGGAAAGAGGTTAGTCTTTCTTATTTTAAGGAATTTGGTTGTGTCTCATATGTGTATATTAGTGATCAAGGTAAATAAATTAAATTCTAAATCACTAAAGTCTACTTTTATTGGTTATGTTGGTGATGACTTTGGTTATAAATTTTGAGATTATTAGAATAGAAAAGTCATTACGAGTATGGATGTGGTCTTTAATGAGAATGTTATGTATAAGGATAAAGATGTTGCACAACCTACTAGTTTGGTACAACCTGAACTTGTTTACTTCGAGACAGATGATGTTCCATATGACATTTTGGTAGATATAATAGGCAACACTTCTTAGGTTGAGGAATCTAATAAGATGCAAGCAAGTGGGAGCTTGCAATGAATGAAAAGATGAAGTCTCTTTTACATAGCCAGACTTGACAGCTAATCAAGTTACCTATGGAAAAGAAAGCTTTACATAGAAAATGGTTCTACCGAGTGAAGGAAGAAAATGATGGCTTCAAGAGATATGAGGCCAGGTTATTGGTAAAAAGCTTTCAGCAAAAGGAATGAATTGATTACATATATATATTCTCTCCAATTTTAAAACTGACTACAATTCGGTCAGTTTCAAGTATTGTAACAATATATAATTTTACATCTAGAGCAGCTAGATGTGAAAACAACTTTTCTCATGGTGATTTAAATGATGAGATATATATATATATACAGCAACCAAAGGGTTTTGCAGATAAAGGCAAAGAAAACTCAGTGCCAATTGAAGAAGAGTCTATATAGTCTGAAACAAGCCCTGAGACAGTGGTACAAAAATTTTGATGGTTTCATAAAGGAGATTAGTTATCATAGGTGCAATGTTGATCAATGTTATATCGAGAGGTCTAGTTCCAGTTACTGTATGTTGATGATATGCTAGTAGGTTGCTCAGATATGGAGGAGATTAATAAGTTTAAAAAAAAAAAAAAAAAGTTGTCTAGTAAATTTGAGATTAAATATTTGGCCGTAGCTAAGAAGATACTTGGAATAAAGATTAGCAAAGATAGACAAAAGAGTATTTTACAACCATCTCAAGAGGAGTATTCGTAAGGTATTGGAGAGGTTTAGTATAAGTGATGCTAAGCCAGTCAATTCACCTCTGGCAATTCATTTTGAGTTGACGAAAAGACAATGTCCAACGACAACTGAAAAGAAGGACATCATGGCTAAGGTTTCATATGCCTCAGCTTTGGAAGTCTGATTTATGTCATGGTCTCCACTAGACCAAATATTGCTCATGCAATGGTAGTTGTCAAATCCAAGCAAGCAACATTGAAAAGCAGGAAAGTGGATACTTAGATACTTGTTGGGTACTACAAATAAGTATTTTGCTTCAAAAAGGGTGAGTTGAATTTACAGGGGTATGAAGATGCAAACTTTGCTGGTAATAAAGATAACATAAAGAGCATTACAGGTTATGTGTTCACTTTGGAGAATATTGCTATTAGTTGGGCCTCTCAGTTGTAGAAAATTATTACTTTATGTAGAGTATATAGCAGTGACATAAGCTAGCAAGAAGTTGATTTGGTTGTATCGGGTGTTGGCAGGATTGGAAATTAATCATTAAAGACTTGTTTTGTATAGTGATAGTCAGAGTGCTATACACATAGCTAAGAACTCAGCATGTCATGCTCGAAACCAAACATATGGATATCCGTTACCAATTCATCAAATCGTTGCTTGAAGACGATGTGTTAATACTTGTGAAGATACATGGTAGTAAGAATCCTGCTAACATGTTGACCATATCGGTGACAATAGAGAAACTGGAGTTGTGCGCAGCTTCAGTTGGTCTTTGATGTTGGAGACGAGTTATTGAGCGCACCACTTCACTAATCACTAATTGAGGGAGGTTTGGTAATGTTTTTGAATCTTCAAGTGAGAGATTGTTTTACAATGAATATTAAAAAACGAAAAATAGGGTTTTATATTTAATGTCTATTCACCCAAGGTTTAATATATGTAACCCTATATATATATATATATATCTTATATTCTTATATATTTGTAAAAGAGAAAAACAAGCTGCCAGAAATTAAGAGAGAGAGAGAGTCATCACTATTGTAAACACTCAAGCATTTTGATAGTGAATTTTTAAGTGTCGGTGCACTCTGTGGATGTAGGAATCACATTAAATCTATTATTTTTTTTTTGTTTTTTGTGTATGTGTATGCTTGTGATTTGATATTATATTGCTTGTTTTTCTAGTTCCAGTAATCTCATATCATGAATAGAATTAAATAGTGTGCCTTAATTTTCAAGTCAAACTTCAAAGATTGTAATTGAAATCAACCCCAGGATTTAAAAATAAAAATAAAAATGGTCATTTCATTGTTGTAACAGTAAGTTATCTATTTGTATCTATTGCCAAAAAAAAAAAAAGTAGGGTTATTATCACTGAAGATCTTTAAACTATATCGTGTTTTACATTTTCGTCCTAAAATTTTGATCCTCAAACTATATCGTATCTATTTTTTCACTTTTATCCTCAAACTCATATTCTCGTATCACCATAAGTCCTTTTTGAAGTTTTTGTCCATTTGAACAGTTAAAAAGGCACGTGTGATGCACGTGATATCCATTTTAAGGGTAAAATTGTAATTTTAAGATTTTTTTATCACTATAGATCCATAAATTATATCATAATTTACATTTTCATCCTAAAACTTTTTTTTCACACTTTGATTTTCAAACAAATATTTGATTCAGATAAGCTTACACATGAGGTTCATGCTGACACATCTATCAATCTCACTCTCTCTCCTCCATGTAAGGTTATTATTTTCCTTTCTTTCTCTATCTTCATTTGCAGATACAAGAAAAAAAAATTGATCAAAAGTGTTTTGATTTTTTTTTTTAAAAATTGTGAAATATTTAATGTGTTGGAAGTTAAGTTTGAATAACTAAATGGTAGTGAATCTGGATAATTGATTGTATAAAACATCGTTGTTTTAATTTATGACATTTAGTTTTAAAANTGCAGATACAAGAAAAAAAAATTGATCAAAAGTGTTTTGATTTTTTTTTTAAAAAATTGTGAAATATTTAATGTGTTGGAAGTTAAGTTTGAATAACTAAATGGTAGTGAATCTGGATAATTGATTGTATAAAACATCGTTGTTTTAATTTATGACATTTAGTTTTAAAAGTCATTAAAAAATAAAACGATGTCATTTTGATGGAATCCATGACACGACTTCATTTCAGTCATCATCAAACTTGAAATGGGTTCATGCGTCGTTTTGTTTCAGAAAAAAAAAGGCCATACCTGACTATATCTTTCACCTCCGACCACATTTTCTGGTTATTTTGGTACTATTCGTTTCATCTTAACGATTATTACATCACCCATGCATCGATTTGGTGACATGTCCCCTGAAAATGAATATCCAAGCTTAATATGTAACCATCCATGGGTTTTTACTTTAATTATCTTTTTCATTCATTATCATTTTCTCTATCATTTAGTTATTCAAACTTAATTTCCAAGACATATTAAATATTTCACAATTTTGTTTTTTCAAAAGCAAAACACTTTTGATCAATTTTTTTTTCTTGTACCTGCAAATGAAGATAGAGAAAGAAAATAAAAGAATAACCTTGCATGGAGGAGAAAGAGTGAGATTGATAGAGGTGTCAGCGTAAGCCTCCTTTGTAAGCTTATCTGAGTAAAATATTTGTTTGAAAATTAAAGTTTGAAAAAAAAGTTCTAGAACGAAAGTGTAAATCGTGATATAGTTTAGGGACCTATAGTGATAAATAAAAGAAAACAATCTTAAAATGATAATTTTACCCTTAAAATGGATCTCACATGCATCACACGTGCCTTTTAACGGTTCAAATGGATGGAAACTTCAAAAATGACTTACGGTGATACGAGAATATGATTTTGAGGATCAAAGTGAAAAAAAAAAATTTTAAAACGAAAATGTAAAACACAATATAGTTTAGAGACATTCAGTGACAATAACTCAAAAAAGTATTATCTATTTGTATAGTATTTATTATTTGATTCTTTTTTGTTTGTTTTGTTTTGCTATGTTTTTATTTTATTTTATTTTTATTTTTCTTGTATTTTCTTAAGTGATAACATTCAATTCATGGCTATTGCAATTAAATGACAATTTATTTTCCAGCTGAAAAAAGACATCCAGTCACACACATACATATGTATACATAAATTTATGTCTAAGAAATAAATTCATACCAAAATTTGCTTTGTATATGTGAATTAGACTATTACTTTTATCGGGATTACAATAATATTCGAAATTAAAGTAAAGACTTCAAAGGTACGAGGGTCTATTACTGGACCAGCGTCACATGTCTATGAATCTCACATTTATAGCTTTCGAAGAACAAATCATCGTGAAAAACCAATTCTATGTCCAAAATAGGTTTCTAAGAGATAAAAGAACAACCATATACTAAATGGAAAAAAAAAAAAAATTGTGCATAAAAAATGCTTTTTTGTTTTTGTTTTTGGTAAATACAACAAAGAAAATGTTATTTACCAAAAAGAAAAAGAAAAAGAAAATGTTAGTGATAATAGGAATATATTAGGCCCTAGCTAGGAGGATTCCCATTCCATTTTCCTCAAATATTGAGAGAGAGTAACATAATGCATCCAAAAATATCAAAGAGAGAGGAACTTCCATTCTTACCATAAATGAACTCAAAGAATGGGGTGTTGGGTGGGTGGAGAGAGAGAGAGAGGTTATTGATGGTGGTGAAAACTTTCAACCGCAGTAGAGTGAAGTCAGAAAAACAAATCTAGAATAAAGTCCAAACTGAAAATCCAAGAAGCAAAATAACATGAAGATCTACTCCTTATTTTTGTATTGAAGCCCTTGAGTGCAACTTAGCCAAAGGTCTTATTCAAAGACTCCCTTCCCATTATATTGTCACTTTCCCAAACACCCTTTTTATGAGTACCTTCCCTTTTTCCCATACATGAAGAAATGGACGGTTAATGGGCCACGAAAGTGAACTCCACCTCTCCTCTCTTACATATATCTATATATATCCTCTCTTTTATTTTTTATCCTCCAATACCAATTTACTAAAGTTTATATTATAATTACATACATATATATGGTATTTTAGACCCTACCTCATACAAAAGCAAAAAAAATAATAGAGTTTTGTAGTGTGAGTTGGGTGATGGTTGAAGGGTCTATTTTTGTGTCCTAAAATACCCATCTGCTAGACCAACCCAACTTCCATTTTCTGCAACTCTTCTCCTTTGTTGCTCAAAAAACTATATCAAAGAAAAACCAAAGAGTAGTCATTCAACAACTTCAAGAAGAAACAATTTCTTTGGCTTTTTATTTTTGATCCTTAATTATTATAGTTTTCCTTTTGCTCCAGGTATATATTTTATTTTATTTTTGCTTTATTTGGTTTTCTCATAAGAAAATTCAAAATTGGGTTTTTTTTTTTTTTTTCTTTTATTTATAGAATTTTGCAAGCAACGGGAAAGGAGAGGGATGGAGTTCCCTAATGATCATCAAGCACCTGAAAGCTCTTCCCAAAGAAAAATGGGAAGAGGGAAAATCGAAATTAAACGGATCGAAAACACGACGAATCGACAGGTTACATTCTGTAAGAGACGCAATGGATTGCTCAAGAAAGCCTATGAATTGTCTGTTCTTTGTGATGCTGAAGTTGCTCTCATCGTCTTCTCAAGCCGTGGCCGTCTTTATGAGTATGCTAACAACAGGCCAGTCTTTCTTCTGATCTTCTTCTTCTTCTTCTTCTTTTGTTTTTCTTTAATTCTATATTTGAAATTATATATATATGTACGTTTGTAGATGTGTTGTAATTAGTCTTTGTGCCAAAAATTTGATATAATGAGGATTTAAGCAAAAATTCACAAGGTCTTTCTCTTCTTCCTTTTTGTTTGTTTTCCTTTATAAGCTTTACATGTATGGTATATATAAAATATAACACTTTCTTTTTTTTTTTTTTTGGTGTAATAGAAATTGAAGATTTATTTGAAATAGATAGCAATTGTATAAGAAGAAGTAGTGGTGGTGTATATAATAGTAACAGCAGTGGTGCAAAGCAGAGAAAACAACTTTAGGGTTTGCAAAGATTTTTTTGCAGGGTTTTCTCTCTGCTATTATTTCTCTCTCTGTACACGTCGTCGTCATCATCAACAAAAGCTGTCACTCATTTTAGCCCACTTCCTTTCATTTCTTGACGATTCCTCAGAAATTTGTGTCAGCCAGCCAAATAGTGAAACAAAAAATACCTATTTTGGATATTAGAGATTTTGGGGTTTTTCTTTTTTCTTTTTCCTCTTATATGCAATAATTAGGGTTTTTTTATTATTAAAAAAAAAACTTAAATGGGTATCTTGTAAAAGTAATTAAAACCCATTAAAATCAGTCTATCTGTTAGGGAAAATTAAAGAGTTTTTCATGGAGAGCACAAAAAATGATGATAGCAAAAGAGTTTCTTTTTGGGTAGAGTTTGGATTTTGTGATCTAAAAATTCTATGCCTTCTCTGGTTTTTAGGGTTAAACAAAAAGCCAAATAGGTAGACTAGTAGTAGACCTTAATGGTGCACACATTAATTTCCAAAACCTTGAAATTGGGCCTATCCATTCTCTTTAATTATACACTATTTTTTTTTTCAAAATATGTTTCCCTTTTTCTTTTTCTTTTTCTTTTTTATCTAAATCTTGTAACATCTTGTGTATGTTGTTGTTGATGTTGTTTTCTGTACCAATTTCAGGAAAGTGAGGTTAGTTTTTAACGACTTAGTTATAACCTCTTATTATTTATTTTTGTTGACTATTATACCCCTTTTTCTTCAAGATCATATTACATGGCAAAAAAAGGAGTGGTGCATGTGGTTAGGGTTTTTCTAGTGTGAGCTGTATTTTGTCTTGAGTTACAACATACGAATCTTTGGTCACGTCAGATCTGATTTTTCAGTTTTTTAGTCCGGACAAGAAGATATTGATTCTTTTCTTAGTGTTTCCTCTTTTTTTTTTTTTTTTTTTTTTTTTTTTTTTTTTTNTTAAGTACTAAATTTGGCCAAAATTTAAGGATAATATTTCCCTCTTTATTTTTTATAACTATTTTTTCTTTTGGTTTTCCTACTTTAAGATTTATATTAAGATTAAAAGGGATTTCATATTTCTGTTGAAAAACTCTTATTCCAACCCAAATATCCATAAATTTATTAGATCTGAATCAATGGGCGTGTTTTAGAGGAAGAGAGAAGAGGAAGTAAAGTTGAGATGACAGAAGGAAAGAGTGGGAAAGGAAAAGAAAAAGGGTACGAGCCAATGAGAAGCTTATAGATATAGATATATATAATTAAGCTCTTTTGGTGCATGGGGATCATAAGAAGCATGCAACAATGGCTGCCAAAACAGACTTCTCTGATGATCAGTCCCCACAGCATTTGATCAGACACATGCTAAGTTATAGCTTATAGCTATAGATAGCGCTAGGACACAAATCAGTTTCTTTTTCAGTCTCTTCAAATTTTTACTTTAATTTTTTTTTTCAAAAACAACCTTATACTTTGGAAATATTCAAAGCAATTTTTGGATTTTTGATGCGTTTCATTAAAAGAGTGTTTTCTCTTGGTTATTACACTTTGTGTAATATGGGTTTTTGACACGTTGCATGAATCTAGTGGTTAAGGTAGTTAAGCCAATCATATTGTAGTATTTTCAGCCAGTTTGGCAGAGACAACCAATCACTGGCTCGAGAAAATTAAGGTAACTGAACTTCAGTGTCAGATAGCTTATTTCTTTATTTTTATTTTTAACTTTCAGGTAGTACATTATTAGAAAAACTTTACATTTAGCTCTTTAAAATATGAAGGGTGAAAAAAAAAGGCTGTGAAATTTTATGTTTATTGAGAGCTTATTGCTTTAATTTTTTTAATTTTTAATTTTCAGGCAATGCATTATTAGAAAAACATAACATATAGCCCTTTAAAAATGAAGAGTGAAAGAAAAGGCTGTGAAATATTTTGCTTTATTCTGATAATGTATTATATCTTTTGTAGTTTAAAAGGGGGTAACAAAAAGATTCACCTGTTTTACTAGAAAACGATCTTTAGTAAATCTTTTTGGTTTAAAGATTGCATATGAAAGATATAATATTTTTTTTTCATTACCCTTAATCATATATAAGATTAAGGACGAAGTAGGTTGAATATCCATTTTTTCCAAAAGAAGCTAATGAGAAGTTGATTTTCATTTTTTTAAGCATTTTTTCTAATATTCCCCTTTTACATGTAGACTCGATCTATTTTCGGTTCATTTGGGTCATTACATGTATTTTTATTTTTATTTTGGGTGGAGTTGTTGAGTTTAAAACTCAGGACCTCAATACCATAGGCTCCGATACCAAAATGAATTTTTACTTCTCCCAAAAAATTAAACTAATAGAAGGTGGACATTCATTTCTTTTAAGCATTTTGTCTAACAAAGTATAATATCCTACATGGTAACTAGAGTTTCTTTTTTTGTCTAACAAATTAGAGTTGTGTTCTATTGGAAATGTTATATGTTTCCAACATTAATCCGTTAATTAAGTACTGAAAATTTCATCTCAGTTAATAATTTAAAATTAAATTTATGTGTGCTCAAAATATCAAATCTAGGTTTTAACATAAAGTGGGTTCAAAAGGTTTTGAAGGTTTAATGAAAACCGTTTTTGAAGGTAATTCTTATTGAAAATTTTTGTTTTTGTTTTTTTAATTTACTGAAAACTTTGTTGATTATGCAAATATAAATTAACAAATTATATAAAATAAAAAAATAAATAAAAAGTGGTTGTTACCTCAAGTACCTTCTTTATTTTTAGGATTCTCTATTTTGAGTTCACATATTAATTATTTGCTTTATATGAGGACGATCCTTATGACATTGGTTTTTATGTAATAATTAAAAGCACATGTATAAAGAAGTCATGTATATATATTCACCTCATTGTTACCTTTTTATCGGATAATATGTAAACATGAGGTAAACCTAAATATGTGTATTTTAATTTGGATTGTTATTTGTGTATATTTCTATTTTAGCTGTATATATTGTATATATCTTTACCAAGTAAATATATATATATATATATGTAAATATATAAATGCTAAATTTATGTTTTTTTTTTTCTTTTATTTTCTTTTATTTTCCTTTTTTATGAACAATGCTACATTTACTTAGACACCAATGCTGACATAGCAACAATTTTTTAACTTTTTTGTTTTGTTTTTTGATGTTTATAAATTTTTTGACGTATCCCATATGAATGTGCATGCTTATAGTCTACGGATATAGCAAAAGGGTGACACGTCATCTTTGCTCACAGTAATCTTAAGAATAGCATTGCTTAGAAGATCATTTTCATGCAAATATATATATATATATATATTAACAATTATTTACATATTAATAACTCACTAACTGAGGAAATTCACACAAAGAGGATTAATTTGAACTATGACTTCATCCCAAAAAAAAAAAAAAAAACTCTCTCTCTCTCTCTCTCTGTCATTTTATTTATTTATTTTATTTTATTTGCAGTGTTAGAGCAACAATTGATAGGTACAAGAAAGCCTGTTCGGATACATCTAACACTGGATCTGTTACTGAAGCTAATACTCAGGTGAATAAACACTGACTTTCAATTTATATTATTTGTTTTTTTCATCAACAATAATTATATGACAATTAAAATATTATAATATTATAAATGTAGCCCAAAAATAAGCTGTTGGAGATTACGCCTATCCATATGCGTGTTGGAAACAACATAATTTGGACTCCATTGTCCAAAAGAAGATTAATATATATATATATATATATTAAACATATATATGTATATGTTATTCTATGTTCGATGGTAAGTATATTTTTATTTTACGCCACGAGATATTTGTTTAATTTCATTGAAATTAAGGAAACTTAGTTTTGTAGAATGGTTTTAAGTCATCTGTGATTAATTAATAAAGTATGTATAAAAACACAAGCAATATAGTGTCAAGTACCGAGCCTTCCCAAAAAGGGAAGGGCCCTATTTAAATTTAATTTTTTATATTCATTTGTAGATGTATTAAAGTTTTATTCATTTTCAATACATGTTTTAAAGTGTGTAGAATTTCTTTCTTTGGTTTTGCAATAATTTCTTGTTTATTAGTAGAAATAAACCTTTTTCACTATTTTTACCAATATGTTATACCAATTTCTTTCATATTATTTTGAAAGCCAAGCATATATCCCTGATCATCAAATCGGTGTTAAAATTGGATTTAATTTTCTAATGCCTGGTACCCATTTGGAAGTGATTTTGAAATTGCGTAAATCCACTTTTAAGAAAATAAAAATGTTTATTATAGTGTTTGGTTAATCTTTATGCTTAGAAAATTACCAATATTTGGTGATTCTAAGAAATTACTTATTTGGTGATCGTTGAAAAGCACTTTCTAAAAGATAAGCACTTCTAAAGGAATCATTTTCAAACGAGCATTTTGGACTAGTTACCTTCAATATCTTTTATTTACTTCTCTTTCTCCTTTCTCTCTCAATTTAGCTAAAATATAAGAGCTTAGTGAGTACATTAGCTATAAATTCAATGGAGAAAATGAAATATTTCAAAAGTTTAAGGCCTTGTTTGGCATAGCTTTTGCTTCTCTTCTACTTCTTCAAAAGTGCTTGCTGGAGAAGCAAGTCTTCACTGACTTTGGTTAAAAAGGCTTCTGGAAGCCATAAGCACTTTTAAAAAATTAGTCAAACACTTTCAACAATAACTTTTGAGCTCTAAAAGCTGTTTTTAGATTTCCAAAAGTCATGCTAAATAGAGCCTAAATAGAGAAAGAAAGAGGGATGTCTAATTATTGTCCATTGTGACCATATGTGCTGTGGTCCTTCTGTAGTTAATTGTCTAGGTGATTTATATGCACCATATAAATATATAGCTAGGTTTTTAGATAAAAATTTTCAATCATTATTCATGTCCGACCAGTGATAGAATTTCTCTTAATCTTAAAAAATAGTTTATTTCTTCACTTAAATTTATCTTATTTCTTTAATTAATGTTTTTAAATGAGGTGGTATCATATCAATGGTGGATAACATAAGAACGCAAAAAAAGGACAGAAGACCTTTATTCATGTGTACTTGGAGGTCTTATGTACTTGGAATGGTTTTAAATCTTTGTACATCTTGTTTCTTCCTTTGTGACTAATTAATTATTTTCCTCTGGTCAAGATTTAATCAAAGTCATACAAAAAAATTAGTTAGAAAAATAAAAGTTTAGGGCTAAGAGTTGCAAGAAAGTAGTGTGAGTGGTGTTAATGCCACTCGATAAAATTATTGGTAATTAATTGTTGCCGAATCTACAGATAAACTGAGAAGTTAGGAAGAGTGTGATTTAGAGAGGTTTTGGCTTTACAAAATGCTTTTATTAAAGGTTTTTCCTCATTTAAGTTGTACAAAAAAAAAAAAATTGTGAAAAAAAAAACACATTAGGGACTTGATATGTTTGTGATCGTAATCAAATTGTGTACACTGTTTCTGTATTTATCTTTGACTGTCGTCAATAGTATTAGGAAAAGGGTATAATTACATGTGGATGTGGATAACCTAAACTTTGTATTATATTATTTGATTAAGTTTCTTCTTTTTCAAAGCAGGATAATTTCATGGGTCTTTGACCTCTCTTCCTTACCCCCCGACAAACAAAAAAAGGATCATTTCCATATCTGAACTTATAATTATGCGGGAAATTGTCAAAACAAACTTCTTTCCCTCGTAGTTGTATCATCTTCAAATGCCATATTTCTAAAATTTTAAAACAAACTCGAAAACATCCTGCATATTCTGGTCATTTAATATATATATATATATGTATATATATATATAATAAAAAAACACCCCTTCACAGACATAAATATTTTATTAGTAATTAGCTATTTGAAGTTTTTTTTATATTCATCAATAAATTTATCTCTTCACCCATTTTATTTTTATTTTTTTATAGTAAGAACAATTGTCGGCACTTGCCTTTTAAATTAATAATAATAATTATAATAATAATAATAATAATAATAATAATAATAATAATAATAAATTAAATTAAAGTTAATTGGTCTTCCATGGTTCGTCTCAAATTTAGAGCTATATGGAATTCTATCAGCTATTCAAATTTCCTTTCAAGTACTTGAACTTGATCCTGATGCATTGTAAGATACTGATCCTATTGGCTGAATATATACCTCACACACACACACATAGCCACAAACCACAGCTTGTGGCAAGAAAGTCTTGGCATGGAAAAACTATATATATATATATATATATATATATATATATTCAACTATTAGAGATCAGATTAATTTGAAGGATGTACAGAGTACTCTTACAATTTTAAACCAGCAGATTACTGGTTAATATGCTCAATTTCACTTTGTCTGGCTATGATTAATGTTAACAATTTTCTCCATGCATCTTTATATTTCTAGCTAGCTAAGAATTTTAAATTATATATATACTTTTTCTATGGTGCATATATTCGCTAGTTATTAACTTGTGGATACACATTAGGCAACAGGTTATCTAATGTGCATTTATAACTTAAAAAAACTTGTGATGTCCAAACCATAGAATATATATATATATATATATATATATCATTTGTTTTAATGTGTAATAACTTCTTTTGCTTTTCAAATTTAATTTTTGTGGCTAATTTACTTATGATTAATCTGAAATTATATTTCAACTATAGCAAAAGCACAAAATCACTAGCTCTTTTTCCTTTAGCCTCCAAGTTTACTTGGAACTGAAATTTCCTTGACCATATGACTTGGTATTTAACATTATCAGCCTGCTTAAAGTTCATTTCAATAAGATTATGCAACTTATCACCAAACATATACATGGTCAATCAGTTTTACCAGCAGGAGGCTTCGAAACTAAAAAGACAGATCCGTGAAATTCAGAATCTTAATAGGTAATTATCCACTAGAGAGTACGATGAAGAAGCAAATTAATTTGCAATATTAACCAAAATTATATCCATTTTAATATCCGTGGTAATAATGATGTGGCAGGCATATATTGGGTGAAGCTCTTAGTACTTTGAACTATAAAGAACTCAAGAACCTGGAAGGAAGATTGGAGAAAGGAATCGGCAGAATAAGATCCAAGAAGGTATAACAATAATAACCAATTCCATAATAGCTGCTTCTTAAAAAATCTGCTGGACATATATTTATTTTTACTCGTATTTTAATCTTATAACCTCAACAAAAATGCTTTAAATTCTGGCAGCATGAAATGCTCTTTGCTGAGATAGAGTTTATGCAAAAGAGGGTAAGTCTATATTCTGTCTATTGCTTTACCATTTTTCCATTCTTTCCTTGCTGTTTTTTGAAATCTTTGTGATGCATATATCTATGAACAATACAAGATACTTATAACGTGAATATTTATGAATTTTACTTTGGTCTTGTTCAAAATGTTTAACATTAATTATAACCTTTGATTGAATATTCTAAAACCATGTTTTGGTGTTACACAAGTCCTTTATGTAATGTCAACAGTAGTATATATGACAGTCAAATATGTCTCTAGTTATTAGTTTATCTTTATTCTAAAGAGTAAATTTTCTTAAGTATAAAAACTTAAATCTTTTTTTCAAAATAGAGTATGATTAATTTTTAATATTTTGTCTGATCCTAATTACAGTTTACCAAATAATTGGCATGTAAACAAAAGTTTCCAAGCAAAAATATCATTAAATAATTAAACTACCAAATACAGTGGAGATTAGAAAGTAAAACAGACAGTATGAACCATATAAGAAAATAAATATAGGTTATAATGTATATATGGGATAGTGATCAGTTTCATTATAGCATCTCACACCCTAACAATCTCAAGTACGTACAAATTTGCACCTAATTTGAAATTACGATTGATATGGTATATATCGTAGAGAATTCTCCACACTATATGTTTGGAGCATAGATTAAAAAAAAATTTAAAAACTACGATTCCTCAACTGATTCCATTGAAAAGCTAGTCAATATGTTGGAACTATATATGTTATACAGTTTTTCTCTATAATTTTCTCTTAAGAGAGTACTGCAAGCTGTACATTATTTATTATTTCCACTTTTTCCCTAATATATAGTTATCAAATACCAAACAGTTACCAACTTTGTTTGATACCAATTTCCAAGGCTGCCTCTCCATGAATTTGGGTTTTGATACCAATTTCTACTCTAATTCACATGACATATATCATGTGTACGCAGGAGATGGAGTTGCAAAACCATAACAATTATCTGAGAGCAAAGGTTTGATTCTCTCTCTCTCTTTCTCTAAGCCCATCCTATATAAAGTTAGAAAAAGATTTTGATATTTTTAAAGCAAGCTGATATACAAATAAATAAATAAAAATATATATAATTTTATCCTAATTAAATTTTTAGATTTGAATTCAAATAATAATTGATTATATAAGTAACCAGTAAGCATGTGTAACATAAACCTTCCTGATTTAAATAAATGAGGGATTTCTTGATGAAAGGCTAGCTAAGTTTATGAGTGTGTGATATATTGATGAATAGGAATAGGAATAGGAAGGAATGATTGATTATTTGTTGGAAGGTGCAGATTGCAGAGAATGAAAGGGCAGAGCAACAGCAAACCAATATGATGACAGAAACTGCATATCATGACTCCATTAATCCTTCACAATCCTTTGATCGAGACTTCCTCCCTGTAAATCTCTTGGACTCCAACCATCACTACTCTCGCCAAGACCAGCAGACAGCTCTTCAACTTGTGTAAGATACTATAATTAACAAATCCAATCACAATATATATATATAGTAATTTAATAATATATCCAGTAATATTTTTATCTGGAGTTGCTCTGGAATATACTACACCAACATTGGTGCGATGTATTTTTAAACAATCGTTATTTTTCTGGATAAGAGATTTTTTATATATATAGTTAGTGGTGTTTGATATTTTTTTGTTTTTTGTTTTTTTAATGTTTTTCTATGTTTGATTTTGATTTTTGGGTGCAGTTGAAAGGCAACAAGCTAGGGCATTGGTTTTGAAGCTTTATGATCAGTTCCTTCTCTCTGCAGTCTTTCTTCTATTTTATGTAATATTTTGTTAGTTTTTGAATTATATGTATAGCTAGGTGAGAAAGAGTTTGTCACAATGAGGGCCATTAGAAATTTCTCTCTTAGCTACTCTCACTGCAATTCAAACAGTGCTGCACTATATGAATTATACGCCACCCAAATTCTTAAATATTGTATCAAATTATATCCCCACCTCCCCTATACATTGTTTTCTTATGCCATGCATGAGCTATATAATATATATATATGTATATACACATATATTAATATACAAACTGGCACAGTATCAGTTGGTTTGGGGCTTTTCAAGATTATCCAAATTGGGAAAATAAAAAAATTCCTAGAAAATTAAATTTATTTGTGTACCAAGTGAACCTTAATATACAAACTGTATATATATAAACCTGCACTTTAATAAGTTTATAGAAGTAACATGAAAAACTGTGACAACAAATTATTACCTTGAATAAGTTATCAGAATATCGTTACTTAATTAAGTCCTACGTACTAACCAACTGCAATCATGAAATTTCAATGCTCAGTTAAACTTGTTTCTTTTGATTTATAAATCTTATATAGCTTATAGATTATATGTACTTTACCATTCACTTTGAAGAGCATTTTTTTTAAGTGGAAAAAATAGTTTACAAAGTACCAAAACACAATAATATGGGCCCCATTAGATCCGACATGAGGGTTGAGTTGGGAGTTTCTACACCTGAGTGCTATAAATAATAATGTTAGATGGGTATCTCTCTTTAAAGTTATCCCAAATATTTCTTTTTAAGTTTAAAAAAAAACAAAAACACCCTTGATTTCTGCAATACCATCTTGATTGCATTAATCATGTTTAACAAAAGTTTCAATCCTCCTTTTAGCAAAGCTTTTTTCTTTTTTCTGTTTTTTTGTAGGTGCTGTAGTCTCCAAATATCAGGAGGCTTACAGCAGCCCAATTCTACAAAAACATTACTTATTTTTTAGTTATTAGAAAAGGCTGGAAGGGTAGAAGTTAGTGCACTCTGCAATTTTGAGTGTTGGACTCACGCACGTCAACTGAATGTTTAATCATGGCTACTTCTGAGTTGTATTTAACTTTGCAGAATTTATGTAGTGAAATCTTTTATTTGGAGGGTTTCATTGAAATTCTTGAAAAAAATTACCCATTATGGATCAAATATTATACATTATAGACCAAATATTACTTATTACAGACAATAATACTCATTGTTGAAAAATATTACTCATTATAGCTAAATGCTACTTATTATAGACAAAATATTATACATTATAAACTAAATATTACTCGTTATAGATAATATTACTCATTATGAATATTAATTATTATAGATAAATATATACTTATTATGAATAAAATATTACTTAAAACAAAACGAGTTTATGCCACATGAAACTCTTTAGGAGTTTTGCTATAGTTTAACCCTTAACTTTGATATTCTCTACCTGCTTTATGCTTCCTGTGAACAACTTTATGCAGTTTTTCCATCATCAATCTGCATCAGCAAGAGACTAGTATAGCTCCATTGGACTAATATCAAGGCCAAGAACACCAATTTGCTGAAGACCAATTTGGATAAGAGAAAAACTTCAAAGAACTGGCCCTTCCTGTTCAGTTTCTCAGTTTTCATTCAGCTATTGCTGAAGAATAATCTCACATAACAGTACTGAAGAAACTAACCCAAAAACATCATGCTATATATACCTGTAATGCTTTTCGCTAAGTGAAAAAAATTCTAAGCCTCTGTAAAGTCAGGATATGATCTCAAATTATTGCTCCAACATGGTATTGAACCAAGTTGTGTTTGATCTCAATGACTTGAGGAAGAACAAGCATCATTCAAGAGGACATCGCCAATAAAAAAAATGAATCAACCAAAAAAACCCTTCGATGCAATGCGTAACACCCTCCAGCAATTTCTTAAACAGGAAGACCAGAAAATGGCAAACAAGTAGAACTGGAAATGTAAATATCTGACTGAATAAATAAATAAAAATTCTGATTCCAGTTCCAGACTAAGTAATTTTAATTGCTTGACAAACTTTACAATATTGTTAGAGAGCTACAATCATGATCATATATCTCTTTGACACTTGAAGATCTTTTACTCTATCATGTATGCCATGGTACCTTTGTCTATTTTCTACTATGGACATCAAAATCACCCATAATATATATGTCCAGAGCCTAGCGTGAGCAGAGACTGAAGGCAAAACCTTCTTCCCTCTGGTCCCAAACCGTGCCCATGGTTTTTGTTCGAAAATGAATGTGTGAAAATAAGAGAACTTTGTCCCCTTCACCCCATGATTCTACATTTTCTAATAAACTTGTTCGAAGAATTTACATGTTTATTCCACAACCCTCGTACCTCTGGAAGTGCGATTTCAAGCCATGGTTTTGCAGGACCGCTGAAATGTATAACTGCAGCAGCTTCCAAAAGTCTCCTGTCAACTTTAGGGTTTCGATAACCTAGGCCATCAACATGGAATGATGGACCAATAGGATGCACATGACCCTCAAATGCCATCAAGGACGGTGCAATTGCTCCTGGATACCATAATACCAACCCAGCTTGAAGGCTCTGCAGATTAAAATAATCTAACATGATAAAAGAATAAAAAACAAACAGAACAGAACCTATTTACATAGTTAAAATCTTGAGATTCCAGAAATTTAAGTGGATTTTCTTTTCTAGCCAAACTTCAGTAATAATAAATAACTGTAGAATATGTGCGTCTGTTCGAGGACACATTTTAAGAACCAGGGAACTGAGAACTAAACGACAAAATAAAATTGAACGAGTATCCAATAATCTAAATATTTGAATAGACCAGAGACACTTACAAGTTTTAACCAATGACGGTAACTTGCTGTTATATTGGACCCCCTCCAAGCTTCAAGATCAAAGACATTCATGCCATACAGCCACGCACAACGGTCAGGATCAAAGTTGGATGATATAATAGGATGTGAAAAATTCAAGTAGTCTTTGTATTTTCTTCCTGGGCAACAGTCATCTCCACACAATGAATTAACTGCACCAATAACTTTCCCCTCGAGATCCAAATCCCACAAAGGTGATATGTCATGCTGTACTACAGCATCATCGTCCAAGAACACTATTTTGTTGAGATCTGGAAACAGCTGTGTGGCCCATGAAAATCAGATGACATCATTACAAATTCACAATTCAACATCATTGATTCGGCGAGGAACGAGTGTGAAAACAAGAGAGTGATTACCTCAGGAATATAAATTCGGAGATGATTCATGAGGGAAAGGCAACTTGGACTTAATGCCTCCAAGTATCTTTTATGTTCTCCGTTATATTCAAAGTCATCTTCTTTCAAATTATTATAGTAATGGCTCCAAATTAAACGATGAATCTCCAACATCTCTTTAACTCCAACATTAACTTCCTGAGACCAATCATATTGATGCAATCCCTTGACTTCCACAGCTGCTGATTTAATAGAATTGACTGCAAACCAAGCATGCATTGGAGTATAAGTTTTCTTGTCGGTAACTATGTGAAACACCAATTTCTCAGGGTTGGCAGAGTTTTGCACAGTAGAAGAGATAGCAACAGAGGCAGCAAGGACATTATCAGTTAGAAGAACAAGGTGGTGAAAGGAAGGGTCGGAGAGGCGAGAAACATATTCAGGTGGAGGTAAACGAGATCGAGCCACAGCATTTACAGCATACTCTTCAGCCAATTTGAGGGAAAGACAATGTACGCTCTTGGGGACACCATGTGAAGCTAAATGCCAGTAAATTGATTCACGCTGCCTGGCAGATTGGACCTTCCGCTCCATTCTTGAAAGCTGCATGTTAAAAAAGAAAATGAATTTAAATGTGTAAGAAGGTCAAACTTGGTGTATGATCTTCAAAATGAATGATTATTGCAGAAATTGTATGTTTTGGCTGAGTACAGAAAATCAGTATACAAGAATTATCAGTTGGATTATTTATAATCCAATTTCTATATTTGACATGGTAAACTTACTTCATATATATAAATCCTAGTAATTTGCTTTGGTCAATGAACCATATATAATGTTACCATGTTTTAGAACTAATTTAATTATTTCTTGTGAATAAACCAGCTTCAGCAGCATAATTTAAATACATGCTGACTCATCTCTTTTTCTTATATAGCTGTATTATAGTTTCTTATTAGAATTCTTTCAGTAAAACACAAATCCAAACTAGCTCAAAACTTCATTCGAGTAAATTTTGATTGGCCCATTTTCCACCGGGCCAAAAGAAAATTACAACATGAGCACACTCATAAACAAGTGCACTGTGCATACAAACGGAAAGGACATAGAAACACACACAGAGGCAGCCTCATGGTTCAAAGAATTATATATAATGAATTTTTTATTTGAGCCATAACAGAAAATGGCAGTTGTGGATTCAGTTGCATTGAAAAGCAGGATGATATATAAGAAGCATGTGTGACAAAATATGAACTCAGGTGGAGGTTGTTGGAATACATTTGCATCCCATATAGATAACTATGCTTTAACTGTATTAGGTGTTGCTAAAAGTTTCACTTCTTTAAAAGAAAAAAAGTTTCCCTGTGAATGGAGATATCAATTTAGAGGCTATAAAGATAAATCTAGACCCTTAATCTAAAGAGGACAAGATTCCATCATCAGAAAACTTTGAAATTTTAAAATTCCAATTATTTTCAGCACTAATCATTGACTCTTGCTGTACCATCGTTATCTACTTATTCCTATCACTGTCTATCTACTGATGTAACTAAACTCATACTTGCACAGAACATGCGTAAATGGAAATCTTAACCTCATCTCATAATTGTGAGGAGAGTTTTTGCTTCAAGGTATAAGGGACTAGAAGTTCATATATTGCAGTAGCCTTCCCTGTTTCATGACCATAAAAAATAGGTGAACTATCCAAGACCTCAACTTTTGAGAGTTTTTGTTTCCATCAACCTCGTAGTCTTTTGAAAGCTCAAACCTTGGACTTATGTAAAACTGAGACATAATTAACTCTTATTCTCTGTACTAATCAACTTTGAAATTGTCTAACTGGTAGCGGCAAGCAAGGAAAAAGTTTCAGACCATGATTGACCCAATCAATTTGAAAATTTTCAACATTCAAGCCTAGTGGTCCTAGCTACTAGGCACCGTACTAAGGACATGTAGCACCACATCAGGAAGTAACAGATGAAGCAACTCCAGCAAACGGTGCTCAATCACACTTCTAGATATTATGCAGACCAAAAACGGACATAAGTGTGATGTTAACATGCCATGTAAAAGGACATTTTGTTGAAATAATGTCATCTACGACCCCAATTGTTGAAAATAATTTCATCTACGACCCCAAATGTGTAATTTACTTGCACCAATTACGAAAGACTTGCTTTTGGACAAACAGCCAAATGAGTTGGATCTGTAGGCCACGTCAAGGAAGTGGTTTGGAACACGCAATTTTCATGATAGATTAATATATTTCTATGAACATCTAAAAAAGGGAAACGTACATATTAGTATTCAACAAATAATTTAATTAAGAAGGAAAGAGACAAGAATTTTTTTGAAAAAGCGAATATAATTTACCATGCGAGGTTTTAGACCTGCTCTAAGACCATTTTTTCTGCTCATATCACCTACTTCAATCAGAGCTATTTACGCTCAAAGTTCTTCAAAATTTATGCTACACCTACATTTAATAGAGTAATCCACACATGAATTACCAAAAAAAGTGTAATCCTCTTTATTAATCTTAGACATAGACCCACAAGTAAAAACTACGAAAATAGTCCAGAAAAGTAGACCGGACCGGTCCAAAACCCGATAACACAAATAGGCAGGTGGGGGTGTTGGAATTTGGGGTCTTATTTTTTGTTTTTTTGCTATTAAGGTCAGAACATAGTAGTTAGGATCATGCATTGCCAACTCAAAAGTAGAAAAAAGTACAGACCTGAGATGTCATAATGTTTCACCCTGGCAATACACACAACGGTGGAAAAACGACATAAAAGAAAAACAGAGAGCTAATCTCTAGAAAAAGAAACGAAAATTAGCAAAAAAAATTAAAACAAGTAGAAAACTTATAGAGGGTAAGTATTTATATTACCATAGCCTTTGTCTTGAAAGCGAAAGTCTTGAGGTCTTGGCGTTTTGACGTCATATCTTTCACAAGCTCGTCGAATGACTCAATCCCTTCCTCATTATTAATGCTGCCTTCTGTTGCTTCTACTAGTGCTCTTGTCAGCTCGTCCCTGAGCTTCTTTACAATACATGCAACCATAAGGGAAAACACAAACACACGCACATTAAGCCGTGTTGACGTGGGATGACGTCATTTACAAAAAGGGCTATTGCCAGTTGTGTTTTGCTTATCCAACAAATAGTTCTGGAAATAGTGATTTTTATGCCCAATTATTGTTTGCATTTGCAGTTTTTGTAGTCTTCTTATTTTCTCTACTTTTTCTTTTTTTTTTTCCCCTGTACTAGCAATGAAATAAAAAGTATGCTCAAGTGGAGGAGAATAATATGATTGCAGGACAACTGGTCTACGTCTCTAAAAAGCAAGACGAGGAAGTGAAATACCGACAATTCCTTAAAATGCGCTTATCTATTTGACTGCAATAGGTATTTTGTGGTTGGCCAAAAATGCCATCAGAACTAATAAATTTTACGAAAATGCCACATCTCATGGGGAATGGAAAATTTGCAGAATATTGTAAGATGAAGCAATAAAGCATCTCAATATTTGGAAATTTTACAAATAATAAGAAGGATATTGTCACCAAACATTCATAAAAATTCTAGGAATTTTGTCAAAGTATGGAAAGAAATCAACAAATTAGGCACAAAAACATATATAGACTAAACATTCGTCAAAAGAAAAGAAAACAAAAATCGTCCAATACTCTATTTTTTACATTAAATAAAAAATCGAAATATATGCATTGCTTCATTCTCATTATACAAAACTCAAATTTATATTAATTTTATTTCACTTAAGATACCTAGTTTCTATTTTCAATTTTAATTCCCTTCTGCTCATAAATTATTTCTGTAAACAAAATGTTAAAACTTAAAGGAAGATGCTAGGCCTCATGGAGAAAAACTTGGATGGAACACATACATATACGTTTTTTTTTTTCACATTTATTTGTAAAGCCCACATAATTGATTACATTTGCATGTGAGTGAAAAGCCTATACACATGTCCCACCTAATTTTTCTCCAAATCATAGATAACTACCTCAATAAACTATTTAAAATTTAAAATCTTATTAATAGTAACTCATAAAATTTGTCATGCCATTTGAAAAAGAATTTAATGTAAAAATTTCAAAGATACAGTTTTTGTATTCAAAAGTAATATAATTTTTTTTTTAAATAATATAGATAATCATATACATTTATAAGAAATTGGGTAATTTTTTTAGCTATGAGCTTCTAATATTTTAAGTTCACAAAATTATATCTTTTTTCTAACTATGAAAAAAAAGTTCATAAAATAATAAGAATGAAATGTTATTTAAGGCCATGACAGAGAAATTTTTACATATGACACTAACATCACTCGTCAAACCAAGTTAAATAGGTTTTACCAATAAAAAGACAAACCAAGTTAAATAGGTACCGTTATTACCCAAAAAAAAAGGAAAAAAAAAAAGATAAATAGGTACCGTACAGATTAACTCTCGCGTAACTAAAAAGTACCAAAAAAATTTCAAATCGATTGAAGTTAAAAGTACTAAGAAAAAGATAAATTAAAATACTCCTGAACCTAACCATAATTGTCAACTTATTAGATTTCTTTTTCACCAAAGTCAAATCTAATTTCGAAAATTTTTGGAAATTAATTATATGTTAAAAATCGGATGACAGTGATGAAACTACAAAAAAAAAAAAATAGAAAATTACAGAAAGTAATCTTTGACACTATAATTTTCATCAACTTTAATAAAGTTATAATTTAAAAAAAAATTGTATTTTTATTCAATAGAGTATGATTTGATATTTATTTTTAAATTTGATAACATTGTTTTATCAAATATTTTTTTTCAAAAACAATTAATTTTTTATTTACTACAGAATTTGGTAGACGAATACTTAAATGATGCCCTAATAAAAGCCGACTTCATTAAAAGGAAAAAAAGAAAAAGACAAAATGCACATTAGAATCAAATTTGAGAAGAAAAAATTAATAATAATAATTACTGCACCTTATCCTGAGCCATTTACGCCTAGAGCATAGCTGTTGCCATAAATAATTGTACAACTTTTTCCATGTAAAAAGGCAAAATAAAGATTATTTTCGTACCAGAGACGAATCGCTCCCGCTGAAAAGCCTCCATCCAATACAATCTGCATAAACCAGTACCAAATTATAATAATAAAAATAATAAATAAAATAATAACGGATTTTTTTTCCTTTTAAAAAAATAAATATAAATAAAAGGTAATTATAAATATTTTGAGCAAAACTTCATACTCAGAAAACCTATTTGGGAGTAGGTGTACGCTATTCTGGTTTCATTTTGGTTAATAATACGTTATTCCGTTTTTGCTAGCCTACCTATGGTAAAAGCCCAATTGGCCGACACCAGTACTATGTAGTCGCGACGTATGCAATCCTACTCTTTTGCTGCTGAATTCCATGTTTTCCTTATTCCAGTCTCATTTTTCTAATTTTTTTCATTTTTTTTTTAATTTTCCAAAATACATTATAAATAATAATAATCAAAGAGAAAAATACCAATAGTCGAAGAACAAGCAGTAGCAGATTCAAGCACAAGAAACGCAACTCTAACAAAAAGGAAGGGCAAAAGAATCCCCAAAACCAGAACCACCGGCAAAAATGTCCGGCTAGAAATCCGACGAGACGCCGTTGCCGGAGCTCCTTTACCGGAGCTCAATATCTTCACCTTCTTAATCCCCAAAGTCGATATATAAAACTTCATATTCCCAAACTGTCCTTGCGTTTTTCCATTTATACCATTACCAAAAATCCAGCAGTCTCTCTCTCTCTCTCTCTCTCTCTCTCTCTCCAACTCCTCTCTCCCTTCTACTTCTTCTTCTTCTGCAATACCCTTACGCTTTCATTTTCAGCAACTGAGATCTGTCCGTACAGGAAGAGTCTTCAGGAAAGGAGATCGAAATACAAAAAGCAGCGGATTTGAAAGAGAGGAAGAAAAGGAATTGATTTGAAAGAGAGAGAGAGAAGTAGAAGAAGAACAACAACAACATACCAGGGTTCAAAGACATGGGGTTTCAATTCTCCTTTTGGATCACACAACCTGTTTGTGAAAAGGGCCCGCAGAGAGAACACACTCTCTCTCCCACTCCGATTGCTCTTTATATTTTACTCAAAAAAAATCAAAAAAAATAAAAAATAAAAAAATAATTATTAAAGAGAGAGAGAGAGGAGAAAGGAATAGCCAAAAGGCCCAAAACCAAAGCCGCGTTGAATGCCGCGGGAAATCTATATATATATATATAGAGAAAATTATATATATTATGGTGTGAGAGCTCTAATTACAGATTTGGCCCTTCTTTAGACCTTAATTAAACTTTTGACCTTGCTTTTTCAACTAATGTCACCGACAAATTCCCTGTCTCGCACCTGTCCCTCATTTTTCCCTCGCTTTCTTCTACTGGGCTTGAGCATGCTGTAGTCGATCTCATTCTTATTATACTACTCGCGGTTGTTTATTTTGATAAATATAATAAAATAATAATAACACTTAAAACGCATTATTTTATTTTATTTTCCTTTCAAATCTAAACACGTGAAAAGGACAATTTCAAATAATAATATTCTTGTATCATAACCCCATAAACTATATCACATAACAGCAATTCTACAATTTGTTGGAAAAAAATAAAAATAAAATAATAACTCTACAAACAACACCAACCTGTTTATCGAGCAATTTGTGAAAAATAGTATTTATCATTATTAATAATCACCATCATTAGAATTTATATCTATAAAATTTAAAGAAATGTACTTTTTTATATGTTTATATAAAATAAATATTATTTATTACTACTACTAATAAATTATTAGTCAAATTTAAATAATAAATATTTAAAAAGTTATTTTTTCTTATTAAGATTTTAATATTAAAAAATAAAAATTAAATATATTCAATTTAAATTTACTAAATAAGGCTATCATCTAGTTCACTACTATATTTATCAACTGTATATGTGTCATTATTAAATTTGTTTATATTTAATTGCACTTATCAATTCAGAGATTCACTTATTTATATTTAAGTTACAGTAACATGTTAACTAATAAAATAATATAAATAGATAGTAAATATGATAATATACTATATAATTTTTTTATAATTTATTACATAAACTGTAATCTCACTAATAATCATTATCAATAAATGATAAATATCAAAACTCTTATATATAACGGCAAAATATAATTAAATTAGCAATTAATATTTATTATATAAGCAATTGATGTCATCGGTGCTCTTGATGGTAATAAATTGTCAAAATTTTATTAATTTATACTGTATTCCACTTATCATTTTTAATTTATTTATTTATATTAAATTTTTTAATTAATAAAATAATATGTAATCTGTTAATGAGATAAATCATAGAATTCATCTGGTGTTTTTTTTGGTTCAAAATTAGAGTTCATCAGCTGGTAGATAACATAACAAATGGTAAAGATAATATTGACTTTACATTATCAGAATTCGGAGGTAAAAAGATAAAAAATAAATAAATAAATCAATATTTTCTCCAAAATGTTCCTTGGACTATTTGGTAGTGTATTTTCCCACGAAAACTGAAAGTGAGACCAAAAATATTTTCCCATCTTGAAACGGAGGGAGGGTTCACAACAACAAGAGATTGTTAGAATAATTCTGTATTTTTTTTTTTCGGTGAATAAGAATAATTCTGTATGGACATGTTGAGCAGAAGACAAATGCATGACATGACACTTCGCAATCATAATTTTTGATTCCCAGTTTCTTTATCAAAAAAAAAAAAAATTTTGATTCACAGTTTCACTCACAAACCTTCTTCCCATTTTCTCCAACTTTAACATCAGCTTGTCAGATTTTGGAATTTTTAAATTAAAGATTCCCACATTTTTTTCATTAATTTATTTTGCACGCACAATTTTAATTTATTTACCATTTAATCATAGGTGCTTTTCAGGAGATTTACAGCTAAAATTCTAATAATACCCTTTTTTTGATAAATTAATAATACCCTTTGTTGAAATCGAGTTGTTTCAATTTTATATATTTGTTCACGAGGCAGAGAATTATTGATCCAAAATGACTTTCCAACCATTTTATTAATTATCATTCTTATGGGAAATATATTAATGATTTTCTCCTTGAATGTATAAAATTGTAAGTCACATTCAATATGATGAGCATTTATATACTGTCTCATTATATATGTGAATCATTTTCAAAAAACTTCAAAATGGTACAACATTTAATTTGTTCACACGTTGTTGTGGGAAATTTCTTTAAAATTTTATCTTGTTTACCTATATCAGTAATCTTCAATCAAACTAACTAATCATAGTCACAAACCAGTACAAAGATAAAGTTATTATTTTCTAGATCAATAATTTTGGAGACCTGTAGGCTGTAACCATGGATGAAAAAATTAAATTTTTTTTTATGAAATTTCATCATTTTTTTTTCTATGCCATCAAAATAACATTTGTTTTATATCTGTGAAGATTTTTATAAAAATTTTGAAAAATATTTATTAATTTTTAAAAAAAATTAAAAAAAATTATGATTTTTTTAAATATAAAAATTGTAATATTTTTTAATTACCAAAAAAATTAAAATGATATGTCTTAAAACATTACGTACAGATACAATATAACTATTTTTTTAAAACTATAATTTATTTATTTTTTATCAAATCGTAATTATTATTTTGTGATGTTTTCATCTTTCTTTCTTTTTTCAATTATTTCATAATAGTTTTTAATTTGTTAGGTAGTAGTAAATTAGTAGTACAACATGAGTGAGTTTTGTCATTTTGAAAATATTGTGTAGAGAAAAAACATAGACTTTTGGTGTATAACATAACAATAGCAATATTGACTATCATATGTAATATTAGATTAATATGATTAGCATATTAATAATTACACATAAAAACTATCAATGAGATGTGTTTTTTGATTAATATTTTTCTTGAGACGAGAGTAAAAATTTTAACCACTAAAAACTCTTATGTGATATTGATTCATATTTAATTAAATAATTATGTATTTGTGTTATTATGCTAATTAATAAATAATTCATCACTTGATAATAATATTTTTGTTACTATCAACTAGTGTTATAGCTCTCATGATTATAAGAAATATGATTTTCATTCAATATTTTTTGAGTTTTATAATTAAATTAATAAAATATTTAATAAATTAACATTTTATAAAGTTTTATTACAAATTTTCATACTTTCTTATAAGTTTTTTTCTATTTTTTTGAGTTTTTATCAATATCGATATTCTTTTAATTTTTTTATATTTTTAATTTTCGATATTTTATTGATACCAATGTTTTCATTATTGCTTATAACCGAAAAATGAAACATGAACTTTAATTTCGTAGAACTACCACAACGAAAGCCAAATGACAATATACACCAAAAAAGATAAATATACATATGTATCATTTTTGTCAATTGAACATAATTGGAAATCACATCGTGTAGCTCAGTGGTATGAGCCAGCTGAACTATTACACATGCGAGTACGGAAGTTGTGGTTCGAGTCTTGGTAGCTCCATTTGGACTCAGGTGTTCATCTCCACTGTTACCATATGAGAGAGAATTGAGATTTTAACGACACAAGCTCTTATTGTGGACTTTTAAAAAGTTAAAAAAGCGTCTGAATCAATCCACTCGCTAAATACTTCCTGAACATATAACACTGTTATATATATATATTTTTTTTATTTACCAAAAATAAAACATAATTGAAGAT